>JAIUZE010069452.1:9676-36228 GCA_022085475.1 Heliosperma pusillum
TTTTGCGTAGTTTTCGTTAACTGATCGATAAAGTAAAAATAATATCTAGATATTATGATATATTAATCAAAAGAAATTAAAATATCAAAGTCTATTAGAGGAGAGGATGAGCCGTGTGGGTAAGGTGATCATCGGGTCTGTTTTTGCTCGATTTGCGTAATTTCTGTTGACGGATCGATAAAGTAACAAATAGCTAAGATATTTGTATTATTTTAATCGAATCAATTAAAATATCCAATCGTGAGTGGAAAACGATGACATGGCCGCGTGACTCATGCCAAAGTCGAGTTTCGATTTTGTTGCGCGCTTTACGATGCGTCGGAAATAGTTAAATGACGTTCGGTTAAAAACCGTAAAAGTTATTCTTTAAATTCCAAATAAATTCAAAATAATTATATTAAATTATGATAAATCATAATAAATATAAATAAAAATAAATCAAAAATATAATTTTTTTAAATAAAATTTCGGTCTTCAAACTTGTAAAGCGAGTCGGGAAAAGTCAACGAAAGTCAAAATCGACTAAAAAGTCGGGAAAAGTCAAAATGGCTTAAAAGTTCAGAAAAGTTTAAGACGACTTAAAAATAAATAAAAAGTCAATGACGACTTTAAAAAGTCAAGGAAAAGTCAAAGACGGTTTAAAAGTCAAGAAAAGTCAAAGATGACCAAAAACGGTCTTTTCATGAAATCTCTCAAAAATTCCAAATACGAACGCGGAATTTCAAAATACGACTCCGAACAAAATTCCTATTTTAAAGAACTTAAGTTGTACTGAAAAGTGTTAGTAAATATTTTTACTAGAAAAATCGGCACTTTTCGGGTTGTTACAAGTCCGGCTCGAGATAAGCCTCTAGCCCTACTTTAGCTAGCATGTCCCTTGTGAAGTCGAACATGCCTAAGGCATGGAGGGTGTTTGGGCAAAAAAATTTGGTGGCTACGAGAGGTTGTGTGTTTAGCTTATCCCAAATTCTCTTATATTGAGCCTGCAACCTTTCATAGCCCATGAACACCGCTTCCACCTCGGTGTCGGGCTCACTCACCGCGGCCCTCTTATTTTTCCCTTTGCCAAACAATTTGGAGATCTTGGGTGCCATTTCTGCAAAATTTAACAAGCAACACACTACAACAAACAATAAGCAATCACTCGAAAGATTTTTCACTCAAGCAATTCAAAAAACACTTGGTGTGCAACAATTTCTACACCTCAAGAACTTAGTGTTTGTTGAATTTCTTTACCTCACTTAGAAAATTTTGTCCAATCCTAACTACACAATCAATCAAGGGCAAGGGGAAACTCAACCTAAGACTAATTCTAGCCTAATTCGAGCAAAAAAAAAAAAAACTTGAAGAACAATGGAAAAGTTAGTATGAAGTTATACCTTTGCTATTCCACAAGATTCAAGCTCCTTGATGATTAGAATAGGTAGGGAATCCGACAAACAACCTTAAAAACCCAAAAAAAGTTCCTAAAATTCGAATTTGAGTAAAAAAATTCTAGGTTTTCAAAACGGATTTTCTGAGATTGTGAGTGATTGAGATTGATTTTGGGGTGATTGAAGGTAGAATAATGATTAGGAAGAAGAATTTGATGACTTTGATGAAAGTTTTGGAAGATTTGAGAGAGAAAGATGAAGTTTTGAGGGATTGGGGTTTGTTAGGGGTGTTTTTCGTGAAAAAAGAAGGATGAAGAAAAGGTTTTGGTGTTATGAAGAACTCGGGCAAAAGATAGAACAAAAGCTGAAATTTTCTTTCGACGCTGGCTGCGTCCTGCACTGCCGGTTCTTCATGCCTTTTGCACTTAGCCAAATTTTGGCTAAGTGTTCCAAACACCTCCATACTTGCATTTTCACTCCAATAGTCCATGATAACCTCCAATATCCAAATTCCATCGATTCCCAAACTTTTTATCCGTGGCACGCATCCCCAAGCGGTCGAAAACACGCAAAACTTCACAAAACCGTTAGTAACTTCAAAAAATTTTGTTTGATGCAATGTATAACTAATTGAAAATAACTCAAATGCTAAGAATTAACAATGAAACTTCAAAGAAATATTCACAAGAATAGAGAATGTACACGGTTTGCCGTTTATTTAGAGTCGATGGCTCGACTTAGCTATTTCAAGCTTTTCAACTTTGATAAACGGGGTCTTCAAGCAAGACCTCTTCTTCCCCCTCCCGGGCACATCCTTGGAAGTAGTGTTTGAGACGGTGGCCATTCACCTTGAGGAGCTTTCCATCCCCGGGCCCCTCCACTTCAATAGCTCCATGGGTAAACACTTTCTTGACGGTGTAAGGTCCAAACCATCTTGACCTCAACTTGCCCGGAAAGAGCTTAAACCGGTTTTGGAACACAAGAACTTTATCACCCTCCTTGAAAACCCGACAGTTTATCATCCCATCATGCCATCTCCTTGTTTTCTCCTTGTAGATGGAAGAGTTCTCATACGCATCTTGGCGAATTTCTTCAAGTTCTTGTAATTGAAGCTTTCGGTGCATACCGCTCTCATCTTGGTTTTGGTTGAAAGATTTGATAGCCCAATAGGCTTTGTGCTCAACCTCCACGGGGAGGTGGCAAGCCTTGCCATAGATGAGACGGAATGGGGACATGCCAATGGGGGTTTTAAAAGCGGTCCTATATGCCCACAACGCATCAACTAGCCTCTTGCTCCAATCCTTTCTATCCGGATTAACCGTCTTTTCAAGGATTCCTTTTATTTCACGGTTGGAGAGTTCGGCTTGCCCGTTTGTTTGTGGATGGTAGGCCGTGGAAATTTTATGATTCACCCCATACCTCTTGAGAAGGCCTCCAATCACCTTGTTGCAAAAATGGGTCCCCCTATCACTAATGATAGCACTTGGAAAACCAAACCGGGAGAATATGTTCTCTTGAATGAAAATGGCTACTACCTTGGCATCATCGGTGCGGGTAAGAATTGCTTCAACCGATTTTGACACATAATCTACCGCCAAGAGGATGTATAAATAACCACCGGAATTAGGAAAGGGACCCATAAAATCAATTCCCCACACATCAAAGATCTCACAATATAGAAGAGGTTGTTGTGGCATCTCATTTCTTTTTGTCAAATTCCCCACCCTTTGACATCGGTCACAAGTTTTTACAAATTTGTGGGCATCTTTGAAAAGGCTTGGCCAAAAGAAACTGCATTCAAGCACTTTTCTAGCGGTTCGTTGTGGCCCAAAATGTCCTCCACAAGCATAGTCATGACAATGATGTAAGATGGAAGGAATCTCACTCTCGGGCACACATCTTCTCACAAGTTGATCTTGGCAAAACTTCCACAAGTAAGGATCATCCCATGTATAGTACTTTGCATCGGATTTTACTTTGCTCTTTTGATGAGAAGAGAAATGGCTTGGAAGCCGCTTTGTCACCAAATAGTTTACCATGGTAGCATACCATGGCTCCTCCACTTGTATAGCATAAAGTGACTCATGAGGGAGACCTCCTTCAACCTCCTCAAGAGGGCATGATGGTCTTCCTTCATGGTTTAGCCGGCTCAAATGATCCGCCACCACATTCTTCACTCCTTTCTTGTCTTTTATTTCCACATCAAACTCACTTAGGAGAAGGATCCATCTCAACAACCTTGGCTTTGCATCCTTCTTTGCCACAAGGTATCTAATGGCGGCATGATCGGTGTAGATGATCACCTTTGTGCCCAAGAGATAAGATCGGAATTTTTCTAGAGCATAAATCACACCAAGGAACTCCTTCTCCGTCGTAGAATAGTTCTTTTGAGCATCATTCAAGAGGGTAGAAGCATATTGGATCACATGGGGTCCCTTGTCACTCTTTTGACCCAAAACCACTCCCAATGCATAGTCACTTGCATCGGTCATGATTTCAAATGGAAGATCCCATCGTGGTGCTTGAATAATTGGTGCGGTGACCAATCTCTCCTTCAAGTCATCGAATGCTTTCCTACATGAGTCATCAAAAACAAACTCCGCTTCTTTGTGCAAAAGCTTACATAAGGGGTTAGCAATCTTGGAAAAATCCTTAATAAATCTCCGGTAGAAAACGGCATGTCCTAGAAAAGACCTAATGTCTCGGGTGTTAGAGGGATAAGGTAAAGTTTTGATGATGTCAACCTTAGCCTTATCCACCTCAACCCCCCTTTCCGACACTACATGTCCTAAAACGATGCCACTAGTCACCATGAAATGACATTTTTCGGAGTTTAAAATGAGATGGGACTCTTGGCATCGCTCTAAGACAAGAGCAAGGTGTTTTAGACATGCATCATAGGAGTCCCCATGGACGGTGAAATCGTCCATGAATACTTCTATGATCCTTTCTACATAGTCGGAGAAAATACTCAACATGCACCGTTGAAAAGTTCCCGGTGCATTACATAAACCAAAGGGCATACGGCGATAAGCAAATGTACCGAATGGGCATGTGAATGTGGTCTTGACTTGGTCCTCGGGTGCGATTGGGATTTGAAAATACCCCGAGTACCCGTCAAGGAAACAATAGAAAGCTTTTCCCGCTAGTCTTTCTAACATTTGATTAATAAATGGTAGCGGGAAATGGTCTTTCAATGTAACCGCATTCAAGCGGCGGTAGTCAATACACACCCTCCAACCGGTTTGTGGTCGGGTGGGGACCAAGTCTCCTTGTGCATTCTTGACTACCGTCACTCCTCCCTTTTTGGGTACGACTTGAGTTGGGCTAACCCAACGGGAGTCGGAAATAGGGAAAATGATACCCATTTGCAATAGCTTAATTACCTCTTCTTGCACTACCTCCGCCATGGGTGGATTGAGCCTCCTTTGGGGTTGTCGGACCGGTTTTGCATCCACTTCAAGCCGTATTTTGTGCATGCAAGTCACCGGGCTTATCCCCTTTAGGTCCGCTATGCTCCACCCAAATTTTTCCTTATGCTTTTGAAGTAGTGATACCAATTTGTCTTCTTGGTCCTCCGTGAGTGTGCTTGAAATGATAAGTGGTAGGGTGTTCTTGTCCCCTAGAAAGATGTACTTCAAATGGCCTGGGAGGGTCTTCAACTCGACCGTCGAGGGCTGGATTATTGAAGGGAGGGGCTTCTGGAGTGGAATACTCAAAGCAAAAAACTCGGACAGGTTTGCCAGCTCAGGACGCAGGCTGCGTCCAGTGACGCAGACTGCGTCGTGCGACGCAGGCTGCGTCCTACGATGCAGGCTGCGTTGAGCACTGGTTTGCCCAGTTTTCAGCATTGCTATGACGCTGAGCTCCTCATATGTTTCTATGGGCTCTTCCCTTTCCACGTCTTCAAGACATTCCTGCACATCAACGGCCAACAACAAACGCAAACCTTCCTCTTCCATGTGGTTTGTTAAAGCTACCTCGAGTGGGTCTCTATCACAAAATTTATACATTTGATTCACTAATGGCTCAAAGATATCCAAGAAGAAACAAGATTGATGGTCACTCGGGTGCCTCATGGAGTCATATATATTGTAAGTTAATATGTTTCTATGGGCTCTTCCCTTTCCAAGTCTTCAAGACATTCCTGCACATCAACGGCCAACAACAAACGCAAACCTTCCTCTTCCATGTGGTTAGTTAAAGCTACCTCGAGTGGGTCTCTATCACAAAATTTATACATTTGATTCACTAATGGCTCAAAGATATCCAAGAAGAAACAAGATTGATGGTCACTCGGGTACCTCATGGAGTCATGTGGGTCAAGCACCCGTTTGAAACATCGATCTTGGTATTTGAAGTTTTCATAAATGGCCTACCAAGAAGGAGAGGGGTGGCACTAGAGCTAGATTCCATATCTAAGACGTAGAAATCCGCCGGGAAGACAAGATTATCGACTTCCACTAGCACATCCTCTACCATGCCCTTGGGGTAAACACTAGACCTATCAGCTAATTGAATGACTACCCCGGTCTTACACAAAGGTCCTAAGCCTAGGGTCTCATAGATTGATAGAGCCATGACGTTTATAGAAGCCCCAAGGTCTAGCATGGCACGTTTAAAACGTTTTCCCCCAATAGTGCAAGGGATGGTGAACATGCCCGGGTCTCCACATTTCTTGGGTAAATTTTGCTTGAAAATGGCCGACACATGTTCACTCACCCTAACCTTATGGGTTCCCTTCTTAGGATTTCTCCTAGGTGTACAAAGTTCTTTCAAGAACTTTGCATACCTAGGGACACTATTCAACAAGTTAAGAAGAGGAATGTTTACCTCACATTCCCGGAAAATCTCATATAAGTCATTCTCCTTGGCATACTTCCTTGTGCTTATCAAAGCACTAGGAAATGGGACTTCCGGTATGTACTCCTCCACTTCATCATCTTCAATAGAGTCTTTGCCCTTCCTTGAAGTGTCTCCCTTGGGGTCCTTGTTTGTGGATGCCCCTTTTTCATTTTTCGATATCTCTTCATGACCAACCACCAATTCTCCTTGGTCTTCAATCTCCAAGGTTTCCATCTCAAGATTCTTCATCTTTTCCTTTCCTTTTCCAAGGGGGTTTACTTCCAACTCTTTGCCTCCCCTCAAGGTCATGGCACTAGCATTTTCCCTAGGTGGGGGAATGGTTTGAGATGGGAATCTTGTGGAGCTTGAGGCTTGGGATTTTGACATATTTGAGGCCATTTGGGATAGTTGGGTTTCCAAGTTGTTCACCCTAAGGTTGTTAGCCTCCCTATCCTTCCTTGCTTCCTCTCTATCCCTCCTTGCCTCCTCCCTATCTTTCTCTTGATTGGCAAGGAGTGTTTGCAAGATGTCACTCAAGTTCCCTTGAGAAGAAGAACTCCCTTGAATGGGACCTTGGTTTGGTTGTCTTTGGGATTGAGAATTACTTGGAAAATTTGAGTTGTTGGGTCTTGGGTTGTTGAAATTTCTTTGGGGATTTTGGTTGAAATTAGAGTTTCGGTTTTGGGTTGGATTTTGGGCTCTCAAGTGATTGAATTGACCATTTTCGAAACTCTTTGACTTGTCTCCTCCCCACCCCAAAAGATCACGATTTCCCACTTGGTTATACATTCCTCCACCACTTGGGTTTCTAGAATTGTAATTTCCATACCCCATAGCATTGACGCTCTCCATAGTGGCTCCTTGCTCAATCATGATGTAACATGTATTTGTAGCATGGTCACCTCCACAATATGAACATTCAAGTGGTTCGGGGTGTTGAGAAAATGAGCTACTTTTGTTGACAACCAAGTTGGACACCATGCTTTTGAGTTCACCCATCTCTTGCATGATTTTGTGATTTTGAGAGGCATAAGGATCTTCCATGGAAGATACATTTCTAGAGCTTCCTCCCCTTTCATTCTTCCTCCCGTAGCTTCTTGTGTTCACTGCCAACTTCTCAATAATGTTGTTGGCCTCGGCCACATTAAGTGTATCAATTCCACCTCCGGTGGCGGCAATGATCATCCGTTGGTCGTTTTGGCACAACCCTTCATTGAAGGCCGTCAATAAATCGTCCCCCGACATCCCATGATATGGGCATCTAGTTACAAGGCTTTTGAAACGCTCCCAATAGTCATAAAGAGTTTCCCCCATGTCTTGCTCAATGGTAGTGATGAGCTTCTTTGAGTGATTATGCCTTGAATCCGGATAATATTTCTCAAGAAACTTCTTCTTCAAACCCACCCAAGTGGTGACGGAATGGGCCAGAAGACAAAATAACCATTCCTTAGCGGCATCTTGTAGAGAGAACGGAAATGCCCTAAGCTTAAATTGGTCTTCGGTCACTCCTTGGGGAATGGCCCCTTGGCAAATCATGTGGAATTCGGCTAAGTGCCTATTTGGGTCATTTCCTACCATTCCGTGGAATCTAGGCAAGTTATGGACAAAGAACCCCTTGAGCTCGAAGTTTACATCCCCCATGGGAGGATATGCGATACATAGCGGTTGCTCCTCATAGTTTCTTGCCCGGATCTCACCAATCGTTCTAGTATCATCCATATTGGGATGGTAGAGGATGTTCAACGGGGATGGTATCCTAGGAGGTGACTCAAACACTTGCTCTTGTTGTTCTTGAAAAATATTCTTCTCCAACTCCTCTTCACTAGGCTCCCTCCAAAAGGGTCTCCTATAGAGGGGATTCGAAAACAACCAATTGGATATGCTACTTGAGGATGGATCAATGTCTTGGTCACCAAGTCCCTCTTGTGACCTAGGCATAAACTTTTAAAAACAACTCAACCACACAATTAGTAACTTCAACACCAAGTAACCTATAAACAATACAAAAAGAAATATTTGAAAAACAATCTAAACAAAGTATGACACTAACAAGAGTTTCAATTTGATATTTAGCTATATTGCGTTCCCCGGCAACGGCGCCAAATTTGACGGGCTAAGTTACGGTGTCGTTACTTCCGCAAATTAGCTAGGTCAAATAACAATTTATAAAACCAAATCTAGACTCAAACCAACCTAAATAAAAAGGGTAGTAAGGGTATGAAAAGGGTCGAACCCAAGGGAAAGCGGTATTAGCTAAAAATAATCTAATCTAGACTCTTGCAAAATATCAATTATCAAATCTAACGACTCTAATCACAATTTAAGGTACTAATTACTAATTAAGACACTAATTAAAACAAAGACTTAATTTAATTACAAACTATGATATTCACAATGGGGAAACATGTGGGAAAACATAATTGGGGGAGTTTGGGTAAAGAGATGAGTTAACATGAAATATGAAAATCTAGTTTAGGCACTAGCACAAACACCTTCAATGCAAGTAATCAAATATGTGAGCAAATACTTAGTGTAATTATCCCAAGTAACACAACAATTAGCAAAGATGACTCCTTTCTACCTCTCCTCTTATTTATCTAATACTACCTCCTAAGAAATAGTCAACATGAATTAAACCACCCACAATTGACCCTTTACAACTAAATCCATACTTATTAAAACATAAGCATAAACAAAGGAGTAAGCTTTAAGCATTCAACCAAAGTATTAAGCTAGAATTATGCAATTCAACATTAAACCATGTAAAAATCACACAACATACAATTTATTTCTCAAAAGACTCAAACTTTTAAACCAAAGATGAAGCCTTTCAAGTCTACTTCACACATTCAAGCATAGGGTGACAATTCCTACCAAGAACAAGCATTTATCAAGTAAACAAAATGTCAAGCTAGTCAAACCAAACATTCATTCACTCAACATAAAAGATTAACATAAACAAATTGCATTAAGTAAAGAAGAAGAGGATTATAGAGTAATACAATGCTAAAGGTGTGAACTTGTTAAAATTACACCAAGTAATGAAAAGATTAGCTACCCATAGTCTTCATATTACAACAAATTTCTAAATAAAACAAATTACAAGAACCAAAGTTGAAGAACAAAGTAGAGAATTTCTAAGGAAAAATATGATGTTGAATGTTGTATGCCTGGCCCCCCTCTCTCTCTTCAGTTTTCTTTTTATATACCCTTGGTCCGCAAACCTAGGGGCCTTCAAAGATGGGCTTCCAAAAGACAAGACGGACAAATGAATAAATCCCGTGCTGAGAAAGGACGCAGGCTGCGTCCTACGACGCAGGCTGCGTCGTGATGACGCAGGCTGCGTCGTGTACTGCCCAATTTTCCCTTGCTTTTCCTTCTTGACTTTTGTTGACCCATGGACTTTTGGCCCCGCCTTGACTTCCATTGACCCATTGGGTTTGGTCTTCATGCCTTGGTGATTCTTTGCTAGTCCACTCCAATTTCCGGGTTTTTGGGTCTCGGGTTTCGGGTTTGACTTTCATTGACTTTTGGGTTTGACTCTCAAAATTGACTTAAAATACTAAATACTAACATTATTACAAAAACTAAAATTAACATAAAACAAAGCTAATGACCCGTAAAAAGTAAAACGAAAGACTCTAAAAAATACTACTAGACACGACATAATTTGGTGTTGTCAACACGTATATTCCAAATGAGATTTATTATATAAATGCACTATTGTGGAGGACACTTACTCCAAAATAAAGACAAAACAAAAAGACGAGACTAAGAAGGAATTCAAGGAGGCCATGCTAGCATCATGCTGGGGAGAGCTCGACACTAAAGATGACGAAGAATCTGAAGATGAGGAGGTCGCAAATATTTGTCGCAGCAACATTAGTCTTGATCCAATTACTGATAATGATGATGAGTGCAGCAACTCGAGATTAGAAATTTTCCTCCTAGGAGAATCCGACTCGGAAAGTGAGACTAACGAGGTAAGCTTTATTTTGTCTTACAAAGTAAGTTAAGAAATTGGCTAAGAGTGGCTTGATAGACAATTTTGAACAAACCCTTGATCAATTTTATGATCAAAGGCTTGAAATTAACGATTTGAAAGAGCAAATCCTTAATATTGCCAAAGAGAATATTTGCCGAGCCCCGCGGCTCCTTGGAGCGACGCTTCATCTTCTTCACTTGTTTTTGTGCTTTGACCCTCACCTTTGGGCCTTGAGTTGCTTCGAAATCAACACTCTTATGACTTCCTAAGCCCAATACCAACATATAAAGAATCCCTTCTCCACTCATAGCAATAAATCAATCCAATTACCCCATTAAAACAAACATGTCCATTACAAAACCGACTCAAGACATAAGCACTAAAATCCAAGTATGCTCGTTAACCTATCCTTTAAACATCAAAATAACCTTATTAACCCCTACTAAACTAGACTAATCAAATATGAAGGCAATTCTCTTGTGAAAAAACATAGATTACAGGTTCACTCATAAACAATATGACTGCACGGTTTTCAAGTATAACGAATGAACTTCGGAACCTTACGATAAAATTCGAGTATGAGGATATCGTAAGAAAAGTCCTTAGGAGTCTCTCTAAGAGATGGACATCCAAGTTGACTACGATTGAGGACGCTAGAGATCTTACTCTTCTAACCTACCAATAGCTTACACGTTCACTCATGGCACACGAGTATCAACTCGATAAGCTTCATGAGGAATCTAGCAAAGAAAAAAGTGTAGCTTTGCAAGCCAGTGAGGGAGAATATGAAATTGAAGAAGAGACCGTCTTGTTTGGAAAACACTTTAAAAAAAATCTTTTTAAAGGAAAACATTCAAAATTTAATAATAACAAATCCTTCAACAAAAAGCCTAATGATTCAAAACCATCATTTTTACAATAGAGGGTGCTTGAAATCAAACTCTCCCACACTTAGACCTTTACTTTTCCTCGAGTAAAATCCAAGGATAAGTCAAAGAGAACCCACACCAACGTCTATATAGCAAAACGTGAGTAGCTTGCTCCAACTCTAGACAACACAACTAATCAATACTACTTCAACCATCTCTTAATACTCAAATCCCTCCGAGTAGGTACATGGTCTCAACAAAATGCACATGCAAATAAAAAATAAGGACCATGTGACCCAAGTTCCCAACCAAACAACATCTAAGCAAAACTATAAATCAAGACAAAAAGACACAATGTAGTATAACTCATCACACATCACCACCCAACCCCCCTTATTACTTCAAATGATTAAATCCCGAACCACCCTTCAAACCTCCTTATGTTGCCAACTCCAAGGTAGATCAAGTAATCAAGTTACTCTTTTTTTGTTTTTTTTCCTATTCCCTCATTTTGCCTAGATCGCCCGCCCTTGCGGGTTTTCGATCTAGCTTTTATTCCTTATACTACTCTTATGGCACGCATCTCAATTCTTCTTTCAATCTTGCCTAGGCGCCCGCCCTTGCGGGTTTTCACCTAGCCGTATTCTTTTTTTTTAGTGCAAATAAAATATATACAACAAGAATTCCCTCCCCCACGCTTAATCTTCACATTGCCCTCAATGTGAGGAACAATAAAATGTAAGACATGAAAAAGGGAAAGAAAACATACCAAAGTACCTCAATGACCGGAAGGATCTCCGGTACCATTGCTCATGGAGGCATGATCCTCCTCCCTAGGTTCTCGTGCTTTAGCAAGTTCATCCCACTTACTATTCAAAGACCAAACAAGCTCATGTGCTTCCAAAAGCATAGTAGAAAGTGCGGCGAGCTTATCATCGGTCCTAACATTCCTAGCATCCACCTCCTTCCTCCAAGCATCAATCTTTGTCATCCAAACTTGATCATAAATAGCCACGGGGAGTAGTAGCAATCGACCGTCGTGTCGTAGTATCCACACCTCTCCTATCACCATTAGGCACATGTTCCTCATCATATGCATCCTCCTCCTCACTCTCGGTATCATCAAGGTCGGGATCAGGATCGATACGAAAATCTTCCGTCATCTCTCCATAAGACAAAGGATCATCCTCCGGCCGAGGCAACTTCAAATAAGTATCATTATCGGAGCCCCAACAGTAAAAGTATGTCCCTTCTACACTACGAGCCCGTA
Source organism: Heliosperma pusillum (assembly GCA_022085475.1). Classification (NCBI taxonomy): domain Eukaryota; kingdom Viridiplantae; phylum Streptophyta; class Magnoliopsida; order Caryophyllales; family Caryophyllaceae; genus Heliosperma; species Heliosperma pusillum. The sequence continues at coordinate 22,019 of JAIUZE010069452.1, forward strand.
GCACATGACCTTGTATCAAATAAGGGACATTGAAAAGGTAGATATCCATCAATAGTATCTCATCGTCCTCCTCATCGACCTTCAAATGTTGCATTATCAAAATTTCACAAAGAGATCAACCCAATCGGGTACACCCACACCTTCCGGAGTCATAGCCCACAGATAACCAAATTGAACACGAGGAAGTATAGTGGGTTCCCCTTTGCAAAGGAATGTCAAGCGGTGGGCAAGTAGAAGATAAGGGTGAGTAATATAAGAGCTTATTTCACCTTGTTTCCCACGTGTAGCCAACCCCGTCAAGTCCTTCCACCATACATGTTGGACTAGTATCCTTATTAAGACCCACATACTTCTCCTTACTCATCTCCTTAATACCAAAAGCTTTTCTCAACCCTGCATAAGTCAAAGAATGAGGCTTTCCTTTCAAACGGAAGGTGATTTTAGGAGTTTTGTTGGTCTCTCCAGACAATGTTAAGGTGGATAAGAACTCTAAAGTGTACCTCCGATAAGGATGACCTCCCTTAGCCATAAAATTCTCCAAACCAACACCTGTCACCAAAGACTTCACCACATCAAGCATACCCAATTTTTCTAGTGTGTCATGACAAAGGAATTGGGTTTGCGTCATATGACGTTCATGAAAATCATCCCAAATTTGGCATTGTGTAATTGTTAATGAATCGGGTTTAGGAATGGGTATTCGTCTAGGAATAATGGTGGTTGTTTTGTAATCTCCTTATTGCAAAAAATTGACTTAAATTGACTACTTCAACCCAAAATTTTGAAAAATCCGAAATCCTTATTGTTAGGGTTTCAAAAACTCGAAAATTGCTACTAATCTTGAAGGAAAGCTTGGAAATTGGTTGTGTGAAAGAGAAAACAAAGATTTCAACTAAGCATGACCGAATTTGGTGCGCGGGAATGGATTTTTGATTGAGAACAAAGTCATTCGTCCGTGGTGTATCTCGCGGCTTGTTTTTTTTTGTGTTCTTTGCGGAACCGAAGAAGAAAGAAGGGAAAGGGAGGTTTGGTCTTGATTTCGGCCGCGTGGGGCGGCAGTCAAAACAGATAGGGGATCCGCGTGGGGCGTCTGGTGCCGCGGGACTGTTGCTGGTTTTGCTTTTTGTCGCTGTTAGCCGCGGCTCTATGCTGCTGGTGTTTTTTTTTTTTTTGCTTGTTTTTTTTTTACCTACAAAACACAAGAAAACTAGATTAAAGGAAACTCATTTAATAACAAGTTAATAGAAACTACCTAAAATTGAAAAAAATAAAATAAAAATAAAAATAAAAGCAAATCGGGTTGCCTCCCGTAAAGCGCCTTAGTTAATGTCGTGGCTTGACATGGAAATGAGAAGCTTAATATTCATATATTGGGACGATAAAATTAACTTCCTCGACCACTTCATTTTGAGATCCGTTATAATTTGGTTTGAGACGGTGTCCATTCACTTTGAAAATCTTCTCCGTAGACGGACTACGAATCTCCACCGCTCCATGTGGAAATACTTGAGTGACAATAAATGGACCAACCCATCTTGACCGTAGCTTACCCGGAAATAAGCGAAGACGGGAGATGTAAAGCAAAACGCTTTGACCAACGAAAAATCTCTTCCTTGAAAGCATCTTATCATGCCACGCCTTTGTTCGCTCTTTGAAAATCGCCGCATTTTCATACGACTCATTTCTAATTTCCTCTAACTCTTGAAATTGCAACTTCCGGTGCACACACGACTCATCCATTCTCATGTTTATAGTTTTCACTGCCCAAAAAGCCTTGTGCGCAAGCTCGACCGGAAGATGAGAAGACTTACAAAAAACCAACCGGTGTGGTGACATACCAATCGGAGTTTTATAGACTGTTCTATAAGCCCATAATGCATCATCCAACTTCAAGCTCCAATATTTCCGACTTGGATTCACCGTCTTTTCCAAGATTAACTTCACCTCTCAGTTGGAAACTTTGGCTTGGCCATTTGTTTGAGGATGGTAAGCGGTAGATACCTTATGAGTTACACAATATTTCTTTAAAAATGCTTCTACCGTCCTATTGCAAAAGTGTGTTCCTCCATCGCTTATCATTGCCCTGGGAATTCCGAACCAAGAAAAGATGTTAGACTTGAGAAAATCTGCAACAACTTTAGCATCGTTAGTCCGAGTGGGTTTAGCCTCCACCCACTTTGACACATAATACGCAAGAACTACATATAAGAAATCATGAGACATGGGAAACGAACCCATAAAATTATTACTCATACATCAAAAATTTCACAATAAAGCATAGGGGTTTTAGGCATTTCATTACGACGAGAAATATTATCACTCTGTTAACAATTGTAACAAGTTTTGACAAAACCATGGGCATCCCGAAATTAGCTTGGCCAATAGAAGCCACAATCAAGCACTTTCTTTGTGGTCCTTCGAGCTCCAAAGTGTCCTCCACAAGCATGGGAATGACAAAAGGTTAGAATAGAGCTCATCTTATTTTTCGGAACACATCTCCTCACCACTTGATCCGAGCAATGCTTCCATAAGTAAGGATCATCCCAAACATAGTATTTGGCATCACTCTGTATCTTCTCCTTTTGGGATTTGGAAAAACCTGTAGGAAATGCATTGGAAACAAGAAAGTTAACAATGCTAGCATACCAAGGAGAAACAAAAGTAAGGGCAAAGAGTGTTTCATCGGGAAATATGCCTCGAATAGGCTCCTTAAGTTTCTATATATTCAGTTACCGACTTAAGTGGTCTGCAACCACATTTTTGGCTTCTTTATTGTCCTTCACCTCTATGTCAAATTTACTTAGTAATAATACCCATCGGATAAGCCTTGGCTTAGCCTCTTTCTTTGTCATCAAACACCTAAGAGTGGCATGATCAATGAATACCACTACTTTAGTACCAAGTAGATAGGACCTAAACTTTCCTAGAGTAAATACCACCGCCAACATCTTTTTCTCGGTAGTAGAGTAGTTCTTTAGAGCCTCATTGAGAGTCATTGAGGCATAGTAGATCACATGGGGCACTCTCCCAACTCGTTCACCCAAAACGGCACCAACGGCGTAGTCACTAGCATCACACATAAGCTCAAATGGAAGAGACCAATTTGGAGCTTGTATGATTGGGGCCGACGTCAACTTCTCTTTTAGATTGTCAAATGCCTCCTTACACGCTAAGTCAAACTCAAATTATACCTCCTTTTGCAACAATTAGCACAATGATGAAGCTATCTTGAAAAAGTCTTCCATAAACCGCCTATAAAAACCTGCATGGCGAAGGAACTAGCAAACTTCACGAACATTAGTAGGGTGAGGAAGTGATTGAATAGTGTCAATTTTGGCTTTATCAACCTCAATACCTTTAGATGAAACCACATTCCCAAGTACAATAACTTGCTCCACCATGAAATAACATTTTTCTGAATTTAAGAAAAGGTTAGTATCAATGCATCTCTTAAACACAAGAGATAAATGAGACATACAACTATCAAAGGAATCACCATGCACGGTAAAGTCATCCATGAAAACATCAATGAAATTCGCATCATATTCCGAAAAAATACTAACCATGCATCTTCACAAAGTTGCGGGAGCATTACATAGCCCAAATGGCATGCGTCGATACGCAAAGGTGCCAAATGGACAAGTAAAGGTGGTCTTATCTTGATCTTAGGGCGCAATAGAAATTTGAAAATAGCCCAAATAGCCATCTAAAAAGTAATAAAAAGGCTTACGGGCAAGCCTCTCAAGCATTTGATCAATAAAAGGAAAGGGAAAGTGATCCTTCCTTGTCACCGCATTGAGTCTACGGTAGTCAATACAAACACGTCACCCATTTTGTACTCGGGTGGGAACCAATTCTCCATGTTGATTTCTTACAACTGTCACCTCACTTTTCTTTGGCACCACTTGCGTGGGGCTCACCCACTTGCTATCGGATATTTGGTATATCATACCCACTTGGAGAAGCTTTAAGATATCTTTCTTCACCACCTCCATCATAGGTGGATTCAATCGCCTTTGTGGTTGCCTTACCGGTTTGGCATTATCTTCCAAGAATATGTGGAGCATACATGTAATTGGACTAATACCCTTGATGTCAGCTATAGTCCATCCAATTGCAAGCCTATTCTCCTTAAGAACTTCCACCAACTTTACCTCTTGTTCCTCGGTAAGCTTGCTAGAAATGATCAGCGGTAAAGTTTCTTCATCACCTAGAAAAACATACTTCAAATAGAGAGGTAATGGTTTCAGCTCAACCACGGGTGCCTGCAAAACTGATGGTAAAAATTTCTCACTAGGCAAAGTTAGAGTTAATGGTTTAGAAAATGAAGGTATTATAGGAAGCCTTTCCATCTTGGCTAAAGAAGCCACCACTTCCTTCAAATCATGAGATAGAGAAAAACATAAATCATCACAAGACAAGCTATTATCAATAGCTACGAGCAAGTCATCTCCTCCATTCATATTGAACACATCCTGCATTAAAGGTTCCAAAATATCAATCATGAAACAAGAATGACCATCAAGAGGATATTTCAAATAATCATAGATATTAAACTTAACCACTTGACCATCGGCTTCCATAGTAAGACAGCCATTAGACACATCAATTTTAGTACTTGCGGTTCTCAAGAATGGCCTACCTAAGAGAATAGGAGCCGCTTTTGAATCATGTTCCATTTCAAGTACATCAAAATCAGCGAGAAAAATTAATTTATCTACCATTACAAGTACATCCTCAACCACTCCCTTAGGAGAAGCATTTGAACGATCGGGCAACTGAATTACCACCCTTGTTTTAACTAATGGCCCCAATTTCAATGACTTGTATAAAGAATAAGGGAGAACATTAATTGAAGCACCTAAGTTAAGCATAGCATTAGGGATAGTGGTGTCTCCTAAGGTGCAAGGCACGGTAAACATACCCGGGTCACTACACTTAGGTGGCAACTTATGTTGAAACAATGCTTACACATGTTCATTAACTTTAACGTTTTGGACACTCTTCAATTTTTGATTCCTTTTTATGTTACACAACGCCTTAAGAAACTTAGCATACCTAGGGAAACTTTTCAATAAATCTAATATAGAGATGTTTACCTCGCATTTTTGGAAGGTCTCAAAGACATCTTTATCTTGTGTAGGGCGACTTTTCCTCTAGAGGGCCTCCTCCCTTACCGGCCTAGCCTCTCGGGTAGGCAAGAGTGCTCTTCCCTTATAGGTGGCAACTATTGGCTCCGCTCTCTCCACCAAAAGGTGGTCGGGAATGGTATAGGTCTGGGTGGTAAGGTTGGCAAGTCTGGGTAAGCCCTCGCTAGTTTGTCAATATAAGATAGGTCATTCCCAGGTGGTAGGTTCATCCACATCCTTCCCCTCACCCTCCAGGCATACCCTCCCTATCCAACAGTCTCATCCACTTAAGGTATATGAGGTAGTCAAGGTGATTAGCATTTAATTAGTTACATTTTTCCTCTCATTTTCGTCTCTATTTTGGTTCATTTAAAAGGATATGCGTGCCTTTAATTGCATTTTTCTTCCCGATTTCCCGTGCTATGAATGTCGATCTTATTTTACAGACGGAAATGAAGAAATCGAAGCATAAAGGCCTTAAATGTGTCGGGATTTGGAAATGAGAACAAGACATGAAGAAAGAGGCCAGGTAGCGCCGGCCGGGCACCCGGCGGCCGGCCCACCACCCGGCCTACGCATCAAAAGAATAGAATGATGAAGCTTGAAGATCCTGATGTGCTCTAGGCCGGTCGTAGGGCTTGCGGCCGGGCACCCGGCTGGTACTCCCCTTTCTTATACTTAGAATATTTTTGGAGAAGAAGAGAAGGAAGAGTCTGATGTGCTCCAGGCCGGTAAGAGGGCCGGCAGCTGGGCACCAGGCCGGGAACACAAGGCCGCATTTCCACTTTATGTAGGAAATATCGGTATATTTCGTCAATAATTTACGGATTATAACGAAACTATAGTATATGAATTACGAGTCATGAATGAATTGCATAATATAAAATTATAATGAATCTAGAATTAACCTTTGGTCCTAGCAAATTTGGCCTATGAACAATATCGAAAGCGATATTCTCCTAATTGTTGCACCCAAAATGCTCCGAGATATGCCTTGCTTGTGCTAGAATTTTAGAGAAAAGTTACTGCTAATTTTTCTTTTTGTGTGATGATTGATCGTGCCTGTCGCAAGCCCGAAACAAAGATAAATTACCCAGACTAGGCTAATAACAAATTAATGTAATTAGGGAAGTAGGGGTCGATCCTCAGGGAGATGGTGTTTCCTATGGATTGTGAATCGTCTCACAATTGAGTTTTATCTAATGATTTTCTGGGTTTGGGATTTTGTGATGTCTAAACTAACGAAAGGCATAAATAAGAACAAAATAAATACAAACTAGAATGAAAACAATAAAGCAAATGATAAATTAACAATAATGAGAAGCATCTAGGGAAGTTGGTTCACACATGTAGATTGACATATTGATGAAATTGGATTTAGGATATGCAAATAATTCATTGAGCGTTCGTAAGAATGGTGTGTTCATTACAGTCATAGATCAGATGGTCTAGCAGGCTTTTAGTGCAATTTACTAGGTCTTAATCCACTATGTCACGCTTTGTCTATTCAATTCCTGTATATCTACCTTGGAAAAGAATTCCACACTAGTCAAACATTGTGATCAAGAATCGTCAACTATCGTGAAAGTCCAAACATGCATAGACACAATGTTTTAAAAGCACAATTTCCTTTATCCAATTATCATATTTTAATCAATCTAACATGGCTACCCTACACCCTAGAAAGGTGATTACTCACTCATGGTTATGTTGATATTAACAATGAAAGTTAAGGTAAGCATATTTAGTTGATTTTGAAAATAATTTAGACTCTCTATGTGGCGATAATAACGACGCTATATGACAATCTAAGACATGAAACTGCGATTATAACAATATGAAAATGAATCTAAATTATATGAATAGAAAATAACAATCAATTGGAAAGCAAATAAGAACAATAAGCAAAGGATAAATAAGGAATACCTAGGTGATGATCAATGATGAAAGTGATAAGAATAATAGAAATCCCTTGCATAGAAATACCGTACCTTGAATTACAACTCTTGAACCCAACAAAGTAGATACAAAGATTGAAATTCTTATTGAACTACACTAATGTTTTGATATGAAATGGACAGAAATAAACTAGAAACAAAAGACAAAAGAAGAAGATAAACTAAACTAGAAAGACTAAAACTAAAGAGAAAACCAATAAGAAGATTGTATGAAATATAGGATTAGATTGTGTAAGATAGTGTGTGAGAGTGTGTGGCTTGGAGCATCTATTTATAGTATTAGGGTTTCGTGGAGAAGAGGTCGGGCAATAAATACATAGGGCAAATTTAGGAAGAAGGAGCCGCAATGCTTGGAGCAGCACACATCCCCGATCGGGTACACACTTACCCGATCGGGTAAGTCGTCTTCTGGAAGCTCTTGACTAACGCTTCATCTTCCTTCGCTTTGACTTGACTTACAACATCCCCCTTGACTCTACAATCGGGTTTGTTGCTTGGATATGATGTAAAGCGATGAATTCTCCCGTCTAATTGATTGGTCTTCCGACAACTACGAAACCGTCTCTGCTTCTTCTCTCTCTTAAGTTAGTTAACTTTCTTGAAATGCCTTACACATGGTCAAGCTTTCTTCTTTGAATCGTCGGGTTCTAGACAAATGCTTGGGAATATAGAAAAAGGGCGTAGAAACGTCACTTTCCCTACAAAACAAGTTAGAACACAGGAATTCGCCTAGAAGATGATATTAGCTCATAAAGTGGCTTAACAAAGCACAAATAACATACAAAACCGAGCTAAAGTGGGGGTTAAAATCATACAAATATTCACTTATCAAACTCCCCCAAGCTAAACCTTCGCTTGTCCTCAAGCAAATATAACAAACAATACCAGGACAAGGTTGCAAGCATTGGCTACTATACCATCAAGAAACAAATCTCAACATAAAGCTTTGAAAACATAATGAATCATAACCCAAAAGCAACGTGGGCAAGGATGATACATAAACATGGCTGAGATTTACATAACGGCGTAGCACAAAGAATTTCACTACAGAATTTCAGCTCTTGCATGATCTTTTGACAAATGGACTCTCACGGCACACTCGAACACTCATTGTATGTAAAAGGTGATTTCTTTATGTGTAAATGTTTTTTTTGAGACACTCACCTATCTACGACTTATGAAAATGTGTCCGCAGTCTAATATGGTAAACAATTCAAAACACAAGTCAAAGATCATAATGCACATAGAAAAAAGAAGCCGAAATAAAAGAAGAAGGCTTTGGGAAATGGGTGAAAGGTGGACAAATAGTTATGGTCATGTGAAGGTTAGAGTGAGATAGCAACTGACCAATGATACATGAATACTCAATCCAAACTTTCGGTTAACTCCCAAAAGACGAAAAACGAAGCCAGAAGTAACAGATTGGCTTATTACACACGAAACACAAGGGTAAACTCCTTCTATTGATTTGACATTTTTAGGAGATACTCATAACTTCTTTTCTTATTTCTTTTCCTTTCTTTTTCTTTGATTATTCTATTTTTTTCTTTTTTCTTTTTTCTTTTTCTTCTCTGAACACAACTTCACTTCTTGAACTTTTTCGTTTTCCCAATTCACTTTGACAGATAAGAACAAATCTTCTCAAAAGAGCACCCACACACCATAGTCTAGCTACTATCTCAAAAGGTAGGCAGTTTTTATCTGTAGCTATTATTTTTGTGAAGCATTTGTATGAAGGGGCTAATTTTGAGGGGCAAAATAAAGTGAAAAAGGCTTCAAATCTTAGTGAATCATGAATGCAATGCTTATAGAAATGAAATTAGAACCATACTTATGCGTTTTGACATGACACACATCACAAGGAGAACTACACACACCTAGACGAGACTGGGTATGGATGTACCAGTCTAAGGAGGTTCTACCTTACAATATATGTAGTTTGCCAAATGTCAAGATCAAGCGTACTCATCTATAGATTCATTCCATGCCTACTGTGTACAAGACTTCCCCATGTAAGCAAAATTCAATAAATATTGAATCATTATCTTTTGAAAGCTCTAAGTTTGGGAAATGTAACATGATAGCATAGTAAACAAGCAAGCAAAGCATGAAAAGCATTCAATTGTGTTCAAAATTTAAAAATCTTCTCTCTAAAATTTTCTCTATTTTATTCAAAATTTGAAAAATATAACTAAAATGCAAAAAGGGAAAATGCAATCCCTCCCCCAAGCTAAACATCACATTGTCCTCAATGTGAGCACAAAAGCTAAATATGCAATGAGATGCTTAATGGGAAGAAAGGAAAAATGAAAGAAGAATGAAGCTTACTAGTCAGCGCGGACTCCCCCAAGCTAGCCTTTTGGACTTGACAAGGAAGGTCGTCAGAGATTCTTCAAAAAAATTTTCATCTGCAAAGAAATCCAACAAAACAACGTAAAAGGGAAAAACAAAAATAAAAATGCAAAAAGGAAAAACACGGGTTGCCTCCCGAGAAGCGCTTGTTTAACGTCTTGCTCGACGAATTTTTCCATGAAATCATTGGGTCTGTAATGGACGCTCCGTATAGACAATATCTAAACATCCGATGATAGAATTGCTATAGTAGAGTTTCAGTCTGTGTCCATTAACTTTGAATTTCTCACCATTGCTAGTCATTAGTTCCACATAGCCGTACTTGCTCACATATGACCGTGAATGGTCCAGACCATCGTGATCGAAGTTTTCCTGGAAAGATTTTCAGACGGGAGTTGAAAAGAAGTACTTGGTCACCGACATTAAATTCTTTCTTAATTATCCTCTTGTCGTGCCAACGCTTCGGTGAAGAGGACTCCAGGCGGTGAAGGACAGAAGAGCAGACGGAGACGAACCCTAACTCCGTTTCCGACCCGTTTTTCCTCCGATTTTCCTTGAGATTTCTCAAACTTTCCTCTATTTTTATTGTTTTTATCATTAGTATGAAATAATTTAATTATAGAGACATGTAATTAGCTATTTGATATTGTTGTTTTATGAGATTGGATTATTGTTTCGTAAGATCAGTTAGTTAATTAGATATTCATTCTAGATTCGTAATTTGACTCTATGATTCATGTTAATTTATTTAGTTTGATCATCTATATTATTTTCGTGAGTCTATTGTTGAATTGAGAGTAGTGTTAATCGAGTTGCAGTTTTCTGGTTCAGTTTCCTTTACTTGAATTTTGTTTGATAATTGAATTGTATGAGGTTGCAGTTTTCTGGTCTTATCTAATTCAATTGATTGGTGCTCTTAATGCGATTGATTTTGTCAGTTCGATACATGTTTTCATGGTTGAGTTGACGTAATTTGACTAGGATTAAATTTGCGTGTTTTCACGGGATTTAACGAGTAAGAAAGATAAAAGTAGTAGTTTGCTTGTTTCCAAGGGACGAACTAGTTAACCAGTCTATTCAAGACTAAAGTGAGTCGATGGTTTTACCCCGCTATCTATAGAAAATTACATGTTGCCTATTAATTCGTCATTCATAGTGTATCCCTTATAGGATTAGCTACTTTAATTTGTTACTTAGCTTAGCTACTTTTAGTTTAAAACAACCTGAACCAACCCCCCCCCCCCCCCCATTATATGTTATAACTATATATTATATTTAGTTAATTTAAGATAGTAACTTCAGTCCTTTTGGGTTCGACCCTTGCTTACACTATCTAATTGGTAGAATTAGCGAGTGAATATAAATTTAATTTTGATTGAGGAAACGACACGCATCAACTCCCCCATTTTTCCACTCAGCTCTTCTTCCTCACCAAACAACCAAAACCCTAACCACCGTTTTTTATCAACCTTAAGCTTCACACAACTCATCTGTTCCTCACCCAAATCTCTTGATTTTTATCATAATCTCCCCTCTTATCGTCCTCTACCTTGTGTGGTAATAAAATTACCGTCTTTCTCATTTTCATTTTTTCTGTCTTTCTCAAAGGTGAATTGTATTTATCTTTTGGTGTCCTTGGGTAGGTGGAAACCTTGAAGACCCCGACAAGGATTATTACCTCGTGGAGGAAGATTTAGAAGACGATTGAAGACACACAAAGGTAACGGTGAAGGGTTACTCGATATCAATCCGTGTTTAAATGCTTTAATTGATGTTACCCAACGTTAAGTAAGGATTACTATGCTTTTAATATAGTTTGATGTTAGTAAATGTGTTGGAATTGAATGTGTATCTATATGATTTATGTTGGTTGATGTTTGTTGCTGATTGTTGATGATGGATGATGATTATTGGTATTGTATTGTGGTTTTTAGTGCATAAGTAGTCCCAACCGGCCGACCGGCCCCCGGTCAGCAGACCGCTTAGAGTGTGGCTGATGTGAAATGGATGTTTCGAAGTATTTTTGGTTTTATGTAAGTCTCAGCCGGCCAACCGGCCGCCGGTCAGCCGACCGGCTGAGACCCCCATCCCCCCCCCTTTCTTTCCTTCTTTTCTCTCTTTGGCATATGGACCCAGCCGGGTAGCCGGCTGCCGGCCCACTTGACCGGCTGGGACATCCTGTATTATTGGTGGTTTTCAATTGTTGTTGAAGTGCCACTCGGGTAGCCGGCGGCCGGTCCCATTGACCGGCTGGCACCCTTTGAGTCCTTCATCTATTTTTTTCTTTATACTTTCACTTGTAATAGTTTGTACGGTTCATTTGTCGTCTAAATTGACGTAATAGCTTTATATATTCTTGTTTAGAATATATGATATCCCACTCGCTTATATCGCATGTTTTGTGACGATTTTTGATATGTCCCCCTTTGAGTCGGTTTTATCTATGTTTTTATTTGCGCACTAAACGTTAAGTGCTATGAACTCTCATTCCCTGGCTATACGTCCTTGCTCGTTCCACTGGAATGTCGGAACGAGGAGATCTATCCTTAATGCTTGTATGCATGTTTTAGTGGGGTTATGACGCCGTTGTTGGGAGGCTAACGCAATCCGTTGATCGACCCGGCCGTCAAATGTCGTATCCTTGCAAGGTGGTGTCATTGCATGTAGCGTACCATTTGATTATGATTCTTGTGCTCTTTCCGCCTCTTTCGTGTATTTGTGGTCGAATTTGGGGTACTCGGGTTCTGTGTTTGACCGAGTCTTGGATTCGAAATGTGTATCGCATGTCGAATCGGAACATGTTTATTCCGAGAGTCTGGCCAGGTTTAGACTAGGACCGTATTATTATCGTCGTCCTACAGGGAGGAAATGAGTCTTTCGTATACGAAATATTTATCGTGTATGGTTCAGGGAAATGTTTATGCCGTGGACGTGGATTGATCATACTTGCTATGTACATGGTGCTAGTGCGTGTCATTAACCGTGAGAGATTTTGTTACCATATTCGTATGTTTGGATGAATGTTTACATGTTGATTATTTGTGACCGTTGGATCACTTGGCGTAGTTTATATGTTGATTCTCTATCTTATCAAGTATATGCCACTAACGATGAGATGTAAGCCCTAGTGAGTATATAGTTTCCTAAGGGAGTCTCCCCCGAGTCAGTCTATAATTTGATCCCTATAGTTTTGTACTTCATGCGCCTATACCTTAATATATTGAAATGATTATTTGTACTTCTCTAAATTCACACGTAAATATATATATATATATATATATATATATATATATGCTTCTAATCGTCTATTACTGTTTAAGTATGTTATTTGTGATATGGTTGGGAGAACCCGGAGTTACTCCCCACTGACTATGGCGTTCATGTTTCATGAATGAACATGTTGCTTGGCTGGATCTTTGCTTGTTTTTGGGTTTGGGTGTGAGCTAGCGGGCGTTGGACTTGACGATTCACCCATAGACGTTCTTAGCTAGTTTACTAAACAACTTTTATGTTTGATCACGTATTGAGAGACCATGTGTAACACCCGGAAATGTACCCTATTTTTCTAGTAGAAATATTTTACGAAATCTTTTCAGCAAATTTAAGTTTTAATTTATAATTTTAAGTTTCGAGTCGAATTTAGAATTTCCGAGTTCGTATTTGGAATTTCTGCGAGATTTCATGAAAAAGCCGTCTTAAGTCAAGTTTGACTTTCTTGACTTTGAAAATCGTCTTTGACTTTTTCTCTCATAACTCACACTACTCCCTCTTTAACCTAATATTTCATTTCATCACAAAAATCAAACACCTTTCTTTCTTCTTCCTTAAGCAATTTTCCTCTTTGAATATCGATCTTAGAATTGGCGTAGTTTCTTCGTTACTCGATAGAATTTACGTAAGTTTATCTTATTCTTCCTCCCGTACCTTCCTCTATCCGTATTGATAATAAAATTATCGTCTTTCTCGATTTTTAAGCATTCCGTCTTTCTCAAGATGAACTTTATTCATCTTTTTACGATCTAATTGTAGGTGGCGACCTCCAAGATCCCGACAAAGACTATTTCCTTATAGAAGAGGAGCTTGACGATCATTAGAGACGCTCAAAGGTAACGGTGAAGGGTTACTCGGTATTACTTACGTGTTTGACATGTTATATGCTAGAAAATCGTATTATACGATTAGGAAGATTAGGATTCATGCTATGATTAGTAAATGATGTTATATGATGAATATTGATGGAATATATTGATTGTTGATGATTATTAGTAGTGATTTATGAGAATTGAAATGGATTGAATATGAAAAGGGAGCTCACGGATGAACTGGGGTTCCTGGCCGGTCGACCGGCCGCCGGTCTGCCAACCGGCTGGGAACACTCCAGAAACACCTTTGAAAGTTTGGATTTTGCATGAAGAGGTGCTCCAGGCCGGCCCACCGGCCACCGGTCCATCCACCGGCCTGGAACACATCAGTGAGTGAAGATGGATTTTTGGTATGGTGCTCTGTGCCGGTCGACCGGCCGCCGGTCGACTGACCGGCCCAGACCTCTTTTCTCTGTTTTTGGATTTTGCCTGTGTTCTGAGCCGGCCCACCGGCCACCGGTCTCCTGCCCGGCCTGCAACACGGCTGTGTTGTTTTTCTTTAACTTATAAAACTCGTAATTTATAATAGTTCGCATGATCCGTTTATCGTATAATTTTACGTAATGACTTATAATATTCATGTTTTGGATATATGATATCTTATTCGCTTGTATCACATGTTTCGTGAC
>JAIUZE010069453.1:0-11579 GCA_022085475.1 Heliosperma pusillum
CCTTTTGATACCAAGCCGGGGGCATGGCATCCTAAGATTTCCGCTTTGGGAAGGGAGCCAGCTTAAGTACTAGCCATCTCTGCTTAGGGGGTCGCCTAGTAGAGTTTCTCATGTACGGTTATGTCATGGGACGGGGAATGGAATAGCTGTTGTCGCTAGGTCTGATCAGTCTCGGACTAGGATGTTTTCCTACCTTGTGGTATAGCCTCGAGTTACAGAAGTCGTCTATTGACTGTGCTAAGAACTTATGCCTGTTTGTATAAGTATTGGTCTTTCATGTTTGATGATTCTATGAGTTTTAGAAGGTTAGATGCAGCCGGCTAAGATTGATAGATTGTGGATTACCGATTGTTAACGATTCACATGAACTGTTGATGAGGGTTGAGTGTTATCATGGCCCGCACGTTACAGGGTAACCTCTGACTAGCATACCAGCTTCCCTACCTCGTGTTATAGTTTATTATCGGATTCACATGATAGCTTTCATATGCTAGGTTATATGTTAGTTAATTGTTTCATAACATGAAAAGCATATCATATATGTTAAGTTTTGTATTTTCCATATACATTGCTTTTATGTTATTCATGTTTATTAAACTCGACATTTCGTGGCTGGGAGAACTCGGAGTTACTCCCCACTGACTGTGGCTTCCGTGTTTATATTTAATGCGGTCGAACAGGTGGTGAATGCATATTTGGGGTACATTGACGAGCTAGCGAGCGAAGTATTTACCTTGGACCTATATTCGGTTCTTAGATTGTATATTATTATACACTCGTTTTATTTCCGTATTTATACGGGAGATATGTCTCCCGTCTTGTATAATTTTTATGTATAATATTATTTCCGTTTTGTGATGACCCTTTTTATTTATGACACCTTCGTTATGTATTTAAATTATTTTTTTTCTTTCCGCAAATTTGAGGGTGTCACAGTACTTCTTATGCATCTACTTGCTTTGAGTTAATTCGTATGGATGTTTGGGGTCCTTACAAAGTTAGCAAAATGACTGGTGCTAAATCTTTCTTGATCATAGTTGATGATCATTCTAGGTCCACTTGGACATATCTTATACAAACTAAGCACCAAGTACCTCATATCATTAAAAATTTTCTATTACATGTGAAAAAACAGTTTACTTTCAAAATTAAGACTGTAAGTACAGATAATGGGACTAAGTTCATTCCAGCACCCTGCACATTAATGGTTTATGAGAGAGGAATTATACACCAACATAGCATTGTAGGAACCCCTCAACAAAATTCTAGGGTATAAAGGAAGCACATACACTTATTAGATATTGCAAGAGCCCTAAAAATTCAGTCAAATTTGCCCTTCCAATTTTAGGGGTATTGCCTACTCACTGCTACTTATCTAATCAATAAGATGCCTGTTGCTAAATTGGATTGAAAAATTCCTCATGAAATTCTGTTTGGGAAGGTTATTTGTTATGAGGAACTAAGAGTCTTTGGGTCTCTATGCTTTGCCACTATACCTGCATCTTTGAGAGACAAGTTAGGTTATAGAGTGAGAAAATGCATTTTTCTAGGATATCCCTATAGAAAGACGGGCTACAAACTCTATGACTTAGACAAGCATATTGTCTTTAATAATAGAGATGTTATATTTAAAGAAAACATTTTTCCTTTAACACACCAAAATTCTAGATACTTTGCTAGAGCATAATGACTTTACTACTCAATTTAATGCTACTGGAGATGCTAGTTGCAGACCATTCACTAAAAGATGTATTCATCCTAGTGAATCTAATCTGTATACTGAGCAAACTACACCTGACACTACTCATGAAGTTATTCAGACTGTGGATCAAAATCACATTCATGACAACATTAATAATACTCCTTTCACATGAATGAAAACTGAAAACAACATTTTCACACCAGATAATGCAGTCCATCAATCAATTATCAATGATACTGACGCTGATAACCTGATTACAAACATTGAGCCTTTTATAAGAAAGGTTTATGGCCAGACTGCTTGCTAAAAGGCTACAACCAAGTAAAAGATCTAGACTACAAACACACGTTTTCACCTGATGATAAACTGGCAACAGTGAGAACTCTAATAGCACTTGCTTCTTCCAAAGGCTGGTTACTCCATCAACAAGATATCAACAACCTCCACCAGGTTATCCTTGTCCCTAGCTACAAAGATCCTTATATGGGCTCAAACAGGCCTCGAGACAATGTAATATAGAGCTTACTAAGTACTTAGTTAGTTTGGCTTTTATCCAATCTAAACAAGAGTATTCACTCTTCACAAGGACTAGTGTCACATCAAGGTCTTTCCTGGTAGTTTTGGTGTATGTTGATGATGTCCTGTTGGTAGGGGATAATCAGGAAGAGATTTGGGAAGTCAAGGATGGCTTTAATTAGACATTTATCATCAAAGATTTTTGAGATACTTCCAGGGATTAGAGGTGGCAAGAGATGAGACAGGAATAACTATCAATCAGAGGAAATATACTCTAGACATTATCAAAGATCTAGGCATGGAGGATTGCATCGAAGAACATTTTCCTTTGCCTAAAGGGCTGAAATTAAGTATAGATCAAGAAGAGCTGTTATCTAATCCTGAAGATTACAGAATATTAATTGGAAAATTGTTGTATCTCAATCTCAGTAGGCCTGACATATCTTATGTTATATAACATTTAAGCCAATTTTTCACACAACCTAGGAAACCACATGTGCAAGCTGCAATGCATGTGGTTAGATATCTGAAACACACTGTCAATGCAGGGTTGTTTTATCTAGTAAACAATGACCTCAAACTCCAAGCCTACTGTGACGTAGATTGGGGACAGTGTGTGTTCAGTTGTAGATCTTTGAGTGGATATTGTGTCTCCTTGGCAACTCTTTGATATCTTGGAAAACAAAGAAACAGAAAACAACAAAAGCTCAGCTGAAGAAGAGTACTTGTGTATGTCTTACACTGCAAAGGAATTAGCCTGGTTAACAAGACTGCTTGCTGATCTTCATCAAGGCATACCAAAACCCAAAGCAATGAAGTAACACAATGACTGCCTTGAAGTAACACATAGTAAGCATTAAAGTTACAATCGCAATGAATGTATCCCAGTGACATAATGAAGTAACACACTGACTGCCTTGAAGTAACACATAATATGCATTACAGTTACAATCACAATGAAGGTATCCCAGTGACATAACTACTTAGTATCAGTTACGCATAGTGCACTACAAAGTATCCGAAATTAAAGTAAGTGACTACAGTAAATGAAATGACAATTTGTGTCCTAAGAGTTGTAGGGGAAAAAGCGTACCATATGGCCGATACTGAAAAATGACATTCTGTGAAAATCATATTCATTTTTTTCAAGACGGTTCATTAACATCAACCAACACTCAATCACCGCATCGCACATAACCAGGTCAGGTAGCAAGGTCAGCATGTTAGCCATAGTAAGGGCAACATGTCGATTGCAGTACACTAATTGCTCACTGTGGTTAAAAAGACAATAACGCAATTAAATAAAGCTTGTGATTGGATATAAAGCGTAAATAAAAACAATATTTAGTCAACAGAATGCCCGGTTCCTTGCCATTTGAACTTGATGTTGTGGATCTGAAACCCGCACACCTTTGAACCCTTTGTGATACCTTTTTTTACCATGTACCTTCCCACCTAATCACACTGCATAAATGAACAGATGCTGGCGAGTGAGAAGAAGAAGAGTATAAATGAACAGTTTTTTCTTTTACCACAAGCCGAGAAATGCCACCGTACGGCAACTTCAGAAGATCATCTTGGTAGTACCTGCTGTCAAGGTACTGAATCTGTTCGGACCTGAATTTAATGCTTGCACAACTGTAGTGGTTGTTATTGCCAGATAACACTGGACGAATACCTGTCATTTTAAGGGAAACAAGTTATTATCAACCAATGCTAGACTTATTGCCCATATTCTGTGATAGATGTACGTACCAAATCATAGTCAAGATCAAAAGCAGCACAATTCGACTGCACCCATGAATCCCACGAACAATGTAATTCTGTTGCACGGTGAATAATTTTCCTCAGTTTCATTGCTGTCCAAATTTCAACCGCAGTATCCTGTTGGTTTAATGGTGGTGAGAACATATCCGGACTGCATTGTTAATACAGAGTGAAACCCAAAAGTAAAAAAAAAAAACATAGAGCGTGAGTAAGGCCTAGGAAACATCGAGAAATCCTGGACCGTGCCCTGTTCTCGTGCATAATCTGATTCAAGAGTATACACCAACAATCGATAATAAAATTCGTTACTTGCATACCGGGTTTCAAACTTTCCATTTCCACTGTGCAAGAGATGCAGAAGAAAGCAGAATACGCCACCAATTGTTCCCTAAATATTACAAAACACCTCAATTGTATCAACAACAATAAGTCTCACTTTAAAGAATAAAGAGTAACAGAATTCATATATTACTGAGTGTAATTCTAAAGAACAAATAGTGTGACTTTAAAGACCACTGAATTTTACTTTATATACCATTGTGTGACAAACAAGCAAAATAAATGCGACTTTAAAGACCAATGAGTGTAACTGTAATGTGAACTGACTGTCACCTTTCTGTCACAATGAGTGTAACTGAAAAGAACATTGACTTTAAGAAAAATGATGATTAGTTTTAATGCAAAGTTAGTGACACTTCAGTGAACAAGGTGTGTGACATTAACTGCAGAGTGGGTGAGAAAGCGCATGGTAAAGAGCAGAGAGGTCTAAAGGTCATCATACCCTTTCTGATGAGTATCAGATTCAGCAAAGACGTAGTCCACGACTTCTTTGCGCAGGGAGAAAACTGTGGAAAACGCTTTTTTGTCGCGGCGCGTGAAATCTGTGCAGATAAAATGTTCTGGATCAGGAGCCCCACAATCAAGAGAACACCTAAGGTTCTCTGGCACATTCTCCATGCACGGTAGAGGCACCATGGTGTGTAGTAGAAATGGATGGTGAATCATATTTTCCTACGGGATATATATGGGCCGCTCAGCTACTGGATCAACTACATCCGAAGTTCGATTGATAACCTCCCCTGCAGCAACGGCCGAAACGCTCGTATTGCTCCCCGCTTCCAGATCTACCCCTTCAGTGTTACTGGGGTCGCCGCCGACAACTTCATTATCTTATGTTGTAGAGTAGAGTGTTTAGGGGATTCCACTTACCCTTATTCCTAAATCGCCAGCAATGTCCTCATATGATACCGCGGCCCCCCGGGCTCTCACATTCTCAGCTGATACTCCGCCTCCCCCCCCCCATGTCCCCTTGAACTTTGGTGTTGAACAAAACTGGCTCTTCCGCCCTCACACATTCATTCGCAACGTGTTCAACCTCCTCCGTGATTAATCTGGCCTCCTGACCATCTGTGTTGACCAAAACTACTTTGCCACCATCAGGCTGGATTGCTCCTTTGTATGCCTCGTGTATGTCTGTGGAAGAGTTAAATGAGCTCTGAAACTAGGGGGATGATGGGCCTTCAGACGCACCTACGACAAGCTCCTCCTCCACCACAGCTTTAGATTCCATTAACCCTACAACATGATCAGACGCCTCAGCTTCTAGACTTACATAAGCCGCAACATAAGGAGCACCCAACCCTACCATCATACCCCTGGCGGCTTCATATGATCGACGGAATGCATCTTCAATGTTCTGCACTTCCATCATTATCTACCCCTCCCGCTCTGAAAATGACCTCATTTACTTCTACTGTATTATAAAACTCAATATCGAAATCTTCAAAGAATTCAGGACCTTTATCCGTTATTTCATCCAACTCATCAACATTACCGCCCTTTCCACCTACTACACCAATTTCAGTGCCCACCCCCATTGTCTCAAGACCTACATCATCAGTTGTTTCTTTAGATAAATCATGCAGCACT
Source organism: Heliosperma pusillum (assembly GCA_022085475.1). Taxonomy (NCBI): domain Eukaryota; kingdom Viridiplantae; phylum Streptophyta; class Magnoliopsida; order Caryophyllales; family Caryophyllaceae; genus Heliosperma; species Heliosperma pusillum. The sequence continues at coordinate 5,915 of JAIUZE010069453.1, forward strand.
CCAGCCACTTTTAATTCAGCAGCGCGATCAGGCCTGTCTTCTGTTTTCAATTCACCATCAAGGTCTTTAAATTCAGGTGCATTAACAGTGGATTGTTTTAGTTGTACAACAATCTCTTTAACATCATTCACGTATCGATTTGTGTCCTCATTGTGGAAGAATTGTTGGGTAGTTTGTGACAAGACGTGACCTACATGGTCCTTTGATCCAGAGGACAATCGTTTTATAGTGGCTGTTGCATCTGCATACCAAGAATGGAAGGCAATTGCGTTCCTTTGAATTTGCAAATAAAGCTCATGAAGACCCTGCATTTTATACCATATAAATGATGTAATCTTCAAAACAAAAGTTTACAATACAGTAACACAACTTGTTTATGAAAGTTACACACCATTGTCATTAAAGTTACACCACTTACTCAGTAGAATTAGAATTACACATTTTACCTAATAGAGTAACACAACTTAGTCATTAGAATTACATAACCTACTGATAAATGTAACAATCACAAACTTTGACCATGAAAGTTACATTGCTTCTATATTACAGTAACACAACTTGATCATATGAGTCACACAAACTAATAAATAGTTACATAAATAATACAGTTACAGTTACACAACTTATTTATTGGGGTAACAAAAATAAACCAAGTAGAGTTACAATGTCTTTGACCATTAAAGTTACCTTGCTTCTATATTACAGTAACAAAACTTGAGCATATGAGTTACACAAAATAATAAATAGTTACATAAATAATGCAGTTACAGTTACACAATATGTTAATTACAGTTACACAATGTATTGATCACAGTTACAGTTACACAACTTATTTATTACAGTTACACATTGTATTGATCACAGTTACAGTTACACTACATGTTAATCAAAGTTTTATTGCTTCTATATTACAGTAACAAGTATTGAGCACATCAATTTTTATAAAAAAAAAACTTACTCCGCAGGTGCAGCTTTCAACTCCTCATCATCTTTGACACCGGGAGGGCGTTCAATTTGAATAAATTTTTTTGGGTCCCGCTGTGATTGAAAGTGGATGTTCTCCCCCACTAGTAATCGGAATAATTAAATGACTGTCCGAGGCAGAACTGGCAATCTGAGTACAACGCGGATACTTTACCATAGACCACGATAACCGTCCCAAACCCCTGTTCTTGTCAATATCAAAAGCACACCGATCCTTTAGTCTGGCCTCATCCCAATGCTTTATCAATGGAAAATCATGTTCACATGCCTTGCCTTTGTAATCAAACCTTTGGAAATAGGTGATCATGAGAAAGGGAATACACCCAAGGAAATTCGTAGGCGAACTAAGAGAACTTTCCGCTGCGCTGACAATCCCCTCAAGCACATACGTACACCAATCGCAGTTCTTAATCGCACTAACATCTTCAATAGACTTCAGGATCTTCAAATCGATCGAGTTATTTGATGTCGGACACAAGAACGAGGACATGCAAAAACGCACAAACAACCGGCAGAAATCATCGCCGCCTTCTCCGTCCTTCTCCAGCTCATCTAACAATTTCTGAATAGGAATAGACGCACCAAATTTGCGGATGTTGTACCTTCCGCGCCACCTTTTTTTAAAGCCGTTGCTTATTCCGTATATGAATTATTCCCCCGTCCACTTTGAACAATTTCAAGCGGGTTTGGCCCATAGGGTAACAAAAAGCAATCACGTAAGTCATGTTTGGTAACCGTAAACTCTTTTAGTCTACTAGTCCTGAACACGTACGACCCATCACTGAACGCATCGAGGAATGGCTGCACGTATGCAAGCGGGAATCTGGAGAACTTCAGCTCCAGCAGTCCCTAAACCCCATTCTAGAAAGTACTCGACACTGGGGGTCATAAAGCTTTGGGATCAGTTTAAAGAGCCTCTTAGCTCTGCACTTAACATACATCAAACCTCCAGTGGACTGTTCAGCTTCATCAAGTGCCATCTGCATTATACATGTAATTAATAAAAGATAAAGCAACCACCAAAACCAAACAAATTACTCAATATGTGAAATAAAGTTCGACCAATTATGATCTTACTCATTGAATTAAAGGTCCTTGAATTAAAGAAGTGACACCGAGGGTTTAAATTAAGATCAACTATACTGTAACAATAAATATAAATTACAGATACATAGATTGTAGGGGGAAATTATATTAGCGAACAATTAATTTCACACTCTTGATAGTTATTACAGTTACAGCACTTATTCATAGGAGTTACATTACAATTGCATCACTGCTACACTTAATTCCAAGAAATACAAATTCAATGGGTGGTTTACTAATTTGAATTGAACTACCAAGGCATCAGAGTTGAACTTCACACAAAAATAGGACTTCAATGGGTGGTTTTCTCAATTGATTCATTTTAGATAAAATACAAAAATAGTAGCAAAAAAGGAATATTGTTTTGACCCAATATTCAATAGATTGAAGTTTCAAGATGAATACAACAAATCAAACAAACATGATTAATGTTTAAACCCTAATACTTGGAAATAATCAGAAAACGGAACTAGCGTTACTCTAATTATGAACCCTAATTATGAAAATTGAAATTTAAACAACTAGTCATATCAGTTACACAAATTAAAATATAAACTAAGGGAAAGAATAAACTAACACTTATTCAAATATATTTCTCATAAGCAGAAAATGTTGATTAGAGTCACAGATTATTTTTATACGACGTATTGGGGTTATGACAAAGCATTATCCAGAAAATGAATCAATTATTAATAATTTTAAACAAAAAAGTGTAAAAAAAAGTTTCAATTTAGAAATAAGAGTAAAACACGACAACAAGGTAATAAAAGATGGTGAAACTTTAAAAAATATATGAAATACAGGTGAAGATGGTGAGGATTACCTTGAATAACAAAAGAATTAAGTAAGGGGCGTTTGATGGAGATGAAAGAAATTAACTATGGAGATGAAAGAAATTCCCTAAAAGCAGTTGGTTTGATGGAGATGGAGATGAAAGCAGTTTAAATGAAATAGAATCTAGAGTGTTGGTTTGATAGAGTGATTGAATGTTTGCATGAGAATAGAGGTAGTGGGGTAAGCTATAATGATGGCATGCATGGAAACCCGGGATTAAGAGCTAAGGGGATGGCTAAATGAAAGTTATCAGCTATAGGGAGGTGACAGGTTAATTGGGACTCAAGGACTCTACACATATACAAGGACTCAATTGATCCTTACTTTCTCTCCCTGTCTGTATATATATATATATATATATATAAATAGGATACATAAGTCCACCATTCTTATGTGAGTCCATGAGTCCTAATATAGACCATTAGATCAAACAAATAGAGGATCAAGATTAAAACAAAAAATAAAAGGCTAATATAAATACTCCACAACACACCCAAACCCTAATCATAAATTATAACCCCTCCTCTCTCTACCCACTTCCCTCTCTACTTCTCTCTCAAATACCCAACTGCTACTCCGGACGGCCGACCACCTCCCCCATCCGCTGCAGCAGGAGCTCACCCAAGGGGTCTTGATGATCCAACCACAAACAAGACAAGCTTGACCCCTCAGATGGAAGCTAGAGTTACAAGGTCCAAACAACAAGCTATGACAAACCAAGACCAAGCCATGCCAAGCTACAACAGTGAGGGAGACAGTCCAAGGTTCAACAACCCATGCCAAGCCCCAACACAACCCACATTACCCACACAAAACAGAAACAAAGCCATTCAGGCCCAGACAGACCATTTAACAAACCCTGCATCTAGGAGGTACACCAGGGCATCCCAACCACCCCCACTATGGCCTACCATCAAGACAACCCTCTAAGCTACAAGTTTGCCCAGGACAAACCATTTTGAAGTCTAGTAAAAACCCATGAAACAGACACCCCAAAGCTAGAGTCCAGTAAACAGCATAGCAGAGGTAGTACATGCTCAGATGATGTTTTCTGTTGCTTAAGTCAACTTGTCTTCATCTAAGGCAGGTTTATCTATGTCCTCATAAGAGTGGAGAGTTCCAAGGAGCAACAAAACACCCAGAGCAAAGCACAAGACAACAAGAACAACTGATTTCCATTTCAGGAAAACTCCAAAAACTACTTTATTTGCTTTTGTTCAGTCTGTTTTCTTTTGTGTTTTGTGTCTGTTCTTTATAGTTGTTGAGCTCGTCCTATTGTGAGGCTCTTAATTAATGTCAGTAGAAGTAGTTTAGATCCTAAGCTAGCCCTTGGATGATCCATACATCCAATGGCTCACAAGATATCAGCCTCTCTATATAAGGAGGTCTTTGTATGTTGTTTCAGTTAGACTTTATGAATGAATGAACTTTGAGAAACCCCTCAAATCTATCAAACTTGTGCTAAGAGCTGTAGTTTGAAGCAAGCCTGATACATCTTCAAGGTGTTTGATCAGTGCCTTGTCTTGTGAGTCAAGTTATACCTGTGCCTTGCTGTGGTTAACTTGCTTGCTGTTTGAGTCTAGTCTAGGGTGTTTGTGCTTTGCTGTAACACTTGAAAACTGTCTCTAAAACCAGTTTTTGAGTCCTTTCTCTTGTGCCTTGCTGTAGAGGAGTGTCTCTAAGTCATATCCCTTGAGTTTTCAGTTAATCAACTCACCCTCTCTAAAACAACATCCATTTGTTACTTGATATTGTTCTCAGTTTGAGTCAAGTTAATCAAGTCTCCTTAAAACTTGTAAGCCTTAGTAGTTTACACTCCAAATTGGTTATCAGAGCTTTGGTTGAAAGTCTTAGTGAGTTCATTTTCCCTAACTACATTTAAAAACACAAAAATAGCCCAATGAGTGAAGAGAGACTAGCAGGAGTAGAAGCAAGGATGGAGGATCTGGCTGGGATTGTAACCACCCTAACCAAAACCCTGGACCAGGTTATAGGCAACCATTTGCTTGATGGAGGAAGAGGCAGAGGACGTGGAAGAGGCCAAGGAGGAGGCAGAGGAAGGCCACCTGATGATGAAGAGTATCCAGACTCAGATTGTGACAACCCTCGCGAATGCGGAAATATAAAACATACAAGCATGTGAATAATATGCGGAAATACGGTATTTTAAAAACCTTTAAACATGCAAGTTATATATAACACGAGGTGTGTCAAAATGTTACAAACTAAAAACAGAATTACAACAAAGAGACGAGGTCTCTCAAAATGTTAGCAAAGAACAAGTGTTTAGCAAAACTAATTAACATCGTCTAGAGGTGAAAACTTCCAGGGACAACGCCCGCTAGCTTATACCCGAACCCCAAAATATAGCAGCCAAAAAGTCATCCAAGCAAGCAACCTGTTCATCCATGAAAAACATGAATGCCACAGTCAGTGGGGAGTAACTCCAGGTTCTCCCAGCCATATCACATCAAACGTACATATAAGGAAATACAAAAGTAAATCATGCATATATATATATACATGTGAGTTGCGATAAGAATAGATAGGCAGTACGAGATATAATGATAAGTTCATATGGAAATCAAATCCGTAACCATCATGTTATTCAAAGACTCGAAAAGACACTCTTAGGCAATCGAATACGCTCACTAGGGCTTGCATCTCACCGTTAGCGGTATAAGATTGATAAGATTGAGACTCGACAGACAAACCAGTCAAGTCATGCGATGATTACACAAAATCCAACATATTATCATCC
>JAIUZE010069454.1:5454-31381 GCA_022085475.1 Heliosperma pusillum
CGTTGTCTTTGATTGCGTGATTTCATGATATTATTCATGGTCAGTGCATGATTGGGCACCGTCAATGTCTTGGTTCGTGAATGGATGATAATATGTTGGATTTGTTGTGATCATTGCATGACTTGACTTGGTTTGTTTGTCGAGTCTCAATCTTATCAAACTTATACCGCTAACGGTGAGATGCAAGCCCTAGTGAGCGTATTCGATTGCCTAAGAGTGTCTTTCCCGAGTCTTTGAATATCATGATGGATTCGGATTTGTGCCTCTTATGTTCTTATCATTATCTATATAATTGCCTATCTATTCTTATTGCAACTCACATGTATATATATATATGCATGCTTTACTTTTGTATTTTCTTATATGTACGTTAAAGGTGATATGGCTGGGAGAACCCGGAGTTACTCCCCACTGACTGTGGCGTTCATGTTTTTCATGAATGAACAGGTTGCTTGCATGGATGGCTTTTTGCTTGACTATTTTGGGTTCAGGTGTGAGCTAGCGGGCGTTGTCCCTGGATTAAAACACCTCTAGACGATTTTAGCTAGTTCGCTAAACACTTGTTCTTTGTTAACATTTTGAGAGACTCCGTCTCTTTGTTATTTCCGCACTTAGTTGTAATATTTTGACACTCCTCGCTTTATTTAACTTGCATGTTTAAAAGTTTTTAAAAACTACCTATTTCCGCAATATAATTCACATGCTTGTTTGTTTATTATTTCCGCATTCGCGAGGGTTGTCACAGTGACACAAACACTTGTTCTTGTGGTTCTTGAAAAATATTGTTCTCAAACTCCTCTTCACTAGGCTCCCTCCAAAAGGGTCTCCTATAGAGGGGATTCGAAAACAACCAATTGGAAATGCTACTAGAAGTCGGGTCAATGTCTTGGTCACCAAGTCCCTCTTGTGACCTAGGCATAAACTCTAAAACACTTCAACAAAACAATTAGTAACTTCAACACCAAGTAACCTACAAACAATACAAAAAGAAATATTTGAAAAAAACAATCTAAACAAATTATGACACTAACAAGAGTTTCAATTTGATATTAGCTATATTGCCTACCCCGGCAACGGCGCCAAATTTGACGGGCTAAATTACGGGGTCGTTAATTCCACAAATTAGCTAAGTCAAATAACAATTTATAAAACCAAATCTAGACTCAAACCAACCTAAATAAAAGGGTAGTAAGGGTAAGAAAAGGATCGAACCCAAGGGAAAGCGGTATTAGCTAAAATAATCTAATCTAGACTCTTGCAAAATATCAATTGACAAAAATAATTACTCTAATCACAAATTAAGACACTAATTACTAATTAAGATACTAATCAAAACAAAGACTTAAATTAATTACAAACTATGATATTCACAATGGAAAACATGTAGATAACAAATAGGGAGAGAGTTTTTCATCAGAAAATGATTATCAAGTCTAAAATTACCAATAACAACTAAATACTCAAAGATTCAAATAAGGAGAAGTAACTTAGTGCAATTATCCCAAGTTCCCCCACAATTAGCATAGTAAAGACCCTTCTTTCCTTCCTTTCTCTAATTATCTATTACAAACTTCTAAGAACTAGCCACCATGAATTAAACCATCCATAAATGACTCAATACAACTAAACTCATACTTATTAAAACATAAGCATAAATAAAGATGCAAGCTTTAAGCACAAAACCAAAGAAGCATGCTAGAATCATGTAATAAAACATTAAACCATGTTCTAAATACACAATAACCCAATTTCCATTCAAAAGATTCCAACTTTTAAACCAAAGTTACAATCTTTCAAAGTTGCTTCAACAAATACCACGACAAATCAACCAAATTCATCAAGACAAAGCAATTTAATCAAACAAACAATTACTAAGATGGTTAGTCTTAACAACAATTCATTTAACAATGAATTTCAAACAAAGGAAAATGGAATTAAATAGAGAAGGAAGGATTAAAAGGTCTTACAATGCTAAAAGGGAAGAACTTGTTCAAATTACACTAAGCAAAAGAAGATTAGCTACCCATAGTCTTCATATTACAACCAATTTCTAAGCAAAAACCCATTACAAGAGCCAAAGTTTGAAGAACAAAAATAGAGAAACCTAAGGAAAATATATTGTTGAATGTTGAATGCTTCATTCCCCTGTCTCTCTTCAGTCTTCTTTATTTATACACTTGGTCCGCAAACCTAGGGGCCTTGAAAGGTGGGCTTCCAAAAGACAAGACGAGAAAATGAAGAAAATCCGTGCTGAGAGAGGACGCAGGCTGCGTCCTACGACGCAGGCTGCGTCGAGCACTGCCCCTTTTTTCCCTTGTTTTCCTTCTTGACTTTCGTTGACCCAAGGATATTTGACCCCGCCTTGACTTCCATTGACCCATTGGGCTTGGTCTTCATACCTTGGTGATTCATTGCTAGCCCACTCCAATTTCCGGGTTTTTGGGTCTCGGGTTTTCGGGTTTGACTTTCATTGACTTTCGAGATTTGACTCTCAAAATTGACTTAAAGTACTGAATACTAACATTATTACAAAAACTAAAATTAACATAAAACAAAGCTAATGACCCGTAAAAAGTAAAACGAAAGACTCTAAAAATCACTACTAGACACGACAATATTTGACGTTGTCACGTTGGTGGAGTTTTCTTACAACAATAGTTATCATGCATCTATCAAGATGGCTCCTTATGAAGCTCTTTATGGAAGCAAAATGTCGGAGTCCTATATGTTGGAATCAATTGAGTGACAATCGTGATTTAGGCCCTGATGTTCTTGTTGAAACCATTGATAATGTGAAGGTCATTCGTGATAGAATGAAAGCCGCTCAAGACCGTCAAAAGTCTTATGCCGATATCCGAAGAAGGCCGTTAGAGTTCGAGGATGGAGATAAAGTGTTCTTGAAGGTATATCCAATGAAGGGTGTTAAACGGTTTGGTGTTAAGGGTAAATTGAGCCCGAAATACATTGTACCCTTTGATATTGTGAAAAGGATTGGTGCCATTGCTTATAAGTTGGATTTGCCCCCGAATTTGGCTAAGGTTCATAATGTATTCCATGTTTCTCAATTGAGAAAGTATGTTAGTGATCCAAGCCATGTCTTTCAAGTTGAAATGCCCGAGCTTGAACCGAATTTATCCTTTGAAGAGAAGCCGATTCGTATACTAGATCGTAAGGATAAGAAGTTGAGAAGTAAAGTAGTTCCTTTGGTGAAAGTCTTGTGGAGAAGTGCTAATGTCGAAGAAGAGACTTGGGAAACTGAAGCTTCTATGCGTAGTAAATATCCGAGTCTATTCGAGTAAGGTATTTTTCTTTCCCTCAAGTTTCGAGGGCGAAACTTTTTAAAACGTAGGGTGATTGTAACACCCGGAAATGTACCATATATTTTTTATAATGAAAATATTTTACGAATACCTTTCAGCAAATTTAAGTTTTAAATTAGAATTTTATGTTCCGAGTCGAATTTAGAATTTCCGAGTTCGTATTTGGAATTTCCGTGAGATTCCATGAGAATCCCGTCTTAAGGCGAGTTTGACTTTCTTTGACTTTTTCCCTTATATTTTCCCTCATACTCCTTAACCTATTTCATTCACTCAAACACTAAAACCCTTACTTCGTCCTTAAGAAAAAGAAACCCTTGCCTCCATAATCTTTTCGATCTTTGAATCATCGTATCTCCCTCGTTTCTTGTTAAAATTCGCGTAAGTTCGTCTCATTCTTCCCCTCTTACCTTCCTCTATCCGTATTGATATTAAAATCATCGTCTTTCTCGCTTTTCAAACTTTCCGTCTTTCTCAAGATGAATTTTATTCATCTTTTATGATCTATGTGTAGGTGGCGACCTCCAAGATCCCGACAAAGACTATTTTCTAATTGAAGAGGAGCTTGACGAGTAGTGAAGACGCTTAAAGGTAACAGTGAAGGGTTACTCGATATCATTTACGTGTTTTATGTGATTTCTAAGATAGAAACCGTATTTAGATTGTGGTTAGTAAACTTATGACTTGTATTATTGTTGATGGATGTCGTTTATTGAGTATTTATATGAGAATTGATGAATTAGAATGATAGTCGATAATTATCAAATGTTGATCTTGGTTGAAGTTGGCATTTTTGTGTACTAGGGACCCCAGCCGGTCGACCTGTAGCCGGTCAGACCACCGGCTGGGGCAGTGGCTGTATATTGTTACACTTTTACGTGATTTTGGAATATGACTTGGGTCTCAGCCGGTCGACCGGCAGCCGGTCAGACCACCGGCTGAGACACCCATTTTCCTTCCTTGGTTTTCAAATGACCCTTTGGTCCCAGCCGGTCGACCTGACCGGCTGGGACACACTGACATTTCACATTGGTTTTTCATATGATAGTTGGCCTGAGCCGGTAGACCGGCAGCCGATCAGCCTGACCGGCTGGCTCCTGCTGGAAGGTGTTTGTGATTTTTGTTTACGATTTTCATTTATAATATTGCTAATCGTTCGTTTATCATATGAATTCACGTAGTGACTTATATTATTAATGGTTTGAATATATGATATTTCATTCGCTTGTATCACATGTTTTGTGACGGTTTTTGGTATGTTCCACTTTGAGTCGGTTTTTACAAATGATACGGTTTGAGCACTATTTTTTCTTGTGCTTTGTACTCTCATTCCCTTGGCTACCTCCATGCTCGTAAGGCTGGAATGTCGGAACGGGGAGGTATCCTACTGCTTAATTGCATGTGTAGTGGGCATACGACGACGTTGTTGGGAGTTGAACGCATTGCGTTGATCGACCCGGCCGTCAAATGTTGTGTACTTGCGAGGTGGTGTTATTTGCATGTAGCGTACCGCTTGTTATGAGGCTTGTGCTCTTTTCCGCCTCTTTCGTGAATTATCGACCGAATTTGGGGTACTCGGCGTCTATGATTGACCGAGTCTTTGGATGCGAAACGTTTATCGCATGTCGAATCGGAACATGTTTATTCCGAGAGTCTGGCCAGATTTAGACTAGGAACGTATTATTATCGTCGTCCTACCAGGAGGAAATTAGTCTACATACGCGAAATGCTTTATCGTGTATGCGTTTCGGGAAATGCTTTATTCCGTGGATGCCTTTTAATCATACTTGCCATGTACACGATGCTAGTGCGTTTCATTTACCGTGAGAGATGTCGTCTTTATGTTGTTGTACTTGAATGCGTGATTTCATGATTGATTATTCATGATCATTGCATGACTTGGCATGGTTGTTTGTCGAGTCTCAATCTTATCAAACTTATACCGCTAACGGTGAGATGTAAGCCCTAGTGAGCGTATTCGGTTGCCTAAGAGTGTCTTCCCCGAGTCTTTGTATAACATGATGGATTCGGATTTGTATTCTATATGCTCTTATCGTTATATAATGAATTGTCTATCTATCCTTATCGTATTTCACATGTATATTCATATATGCATGCTCTACTTTTGTATTTCCTTCTATGTACGTTTAATGTAATATGGCTGGGAGAACCCGGAGTTACTCCCCACTGACTGTGGCGTTCATGTTTTTCATTGATGAACAGGTTGTTTGCATGGATGGCTTTTTGCTTTGACTAGTTTGGGTTCGGGTGTGAGCTAGCGGGCGTTGTCCCTGGAAGTTTCACCTCTAGACGATTTTAGCTAGTTTTGCTAAACACTTGTTCTTTGCTAACATTTTGAGAGACCCCGTCTCTTTGTTGTATTTCGTACTTAGTTTGTAATATTTTGACATTCCTCGTATTATCTATCTTGCATGTATAAAAGTTTTTAAAATACCGTATTTCCGCATATTATTTCACATGCTTGTATGTTTTATATTTCCGCATTCGCGAGGGTTGTCACACCAAAACTTCAAAGCCTAGCATTCCCACAAATACTTCTCCTAATCCCATAGAAAAAACACCTACCATGAACCAAACCGAGTCCGGTACGGTCCTTGAGGGTACCAAAAGAAGAAGGTTAAGGGAAAAGCAAGAGTACAAGACGAAGCTACTAAAGAACCCGTTGACACGGTTCCCGAGGTGACTACACGGGTTACATTCCGTGACTTTTCGCCTCAAGAGACATCTTCCGGGCTTGACAAACTCCGTCTAACGAAAGATGAGCGGAAGCTTGTCAATCGAGTCGCTCAGTACGGAATCCATGGGGGTCGTCACTATCCGAAAGCTTGGTGTGAAAAATATGCGGCTTTTGGATTTTTTAACGACTTTCTAAGTTTTCAAGAATGGGAAACCGTGGCACGATTTTCGGGTCCAGTCTATCCGATTGAGGTAATCCAGTTTTTCGCTTATGTTTCGTTAACTGCTGGGGTGTTGAATGCCGTTGTCAATGGCCGTTCGGTTTCGGTCTCCATGACTGATTTTTGTACTCTGTTTTTGGTTCCTGGTGATGGAATCAAAATCAATCCGAGTACGTCATGGGACGAACTGTCGGACCAGGCTAGGTTAGAGGTAAAGAAATATTTTGATGATGGGGCTTCTTTATCAAGTTGTGTTTTGGCGAGGAATGTGTCCCCAAAGTTGAAATTTATAATGAATTTTTTGTGGAACACCGTAATTCCGCGTCGGGGAGGACGGGACAAGATTGCATGTTATGAGATGCTGGTTGTGAAGAATTGGTTGGAGGGAAACCGGGTTAATCTTCCTTTTCTTGTATTTTCTCGTATCTCACAAACGGCCTTTTCGGTAACCGAGGACAAGATTTATTCGACCCTTGATTTACCTTACGGGATGTGGGTGTCACGGCTACTTGAGTCGAAAGGGGTTGTTGATGTTAATAGTTATGGTGTTACCGTCAAGGATGATATGTGTGACATGTTTTTAAAATTCATGAAGTTGGATGCTTGTGGACCGGAGTTGATGTTTTTGACCAAGGGGGGTTCGGTCGAGTTGAAGCCGGCTATGGCTGACTTTTCGGGGATCGAGTCTAAGTTGGATATGTTTATGGTAAGTGTGATGGAGCGCCTTGATGCGCAAGACAAGACGATTGATGCGGTGATGGACAAGATTGTTCAAACTGTGGCATTGGGGACCACTAGCTCCACCCGTGACCATGGTGGGTCGGGTGTGAGTAGTGAGTTGAGGTCTTGGATGACGGGTGTGGATGATTGCCTAGCAAAATTGGAGAGGAACGGTATCGATAGTCGACAAGAGATGTATAAGCAAAGGGATCGGATGCAATTTTTGGTGAGCCAAGGAGGTTCATTGGTTAAAAGTGGTACGAAAATGCGTGAGGGGATACACACTATCTTTGATGCGACGGAGGCTCTTTCCTTGAAAGTCCGAAATTTCGATGTTTGCCTAACCGCGCAAGCTAATCACGTGCAGTCCTGCCTTGATCGCCTTACCACTCTTGAGTACCGCACCCGACCCGGTTATGTTGACCCTAACAAAATCCGCCAACCCAACATGCCTTGATCTTCTTATCCTTGTTTGTTTGTTTCTTGAACTATTTACCAATTCGGCCCATTTTGGCTTGTTAAACTTTATCCTTTTCGGCCCACTTGGCAATTAACAATATTCTTGTGGTTTGTAGTTTTTAATTAACATTTGACATTTTATTTTGCTTGTTATATATCGTTTAATATTGCGTATTTTGCATATCTATTTCTTGCCTTGACGTGTGTTATTCTAGTCATTTTATATCGTTGTTCTTGTCTTTTCAATGATGCCAAGAGGGGGAAGAAATAATATGATTTGAGTCTTTGCTTAAGCTTGCTCCTTGTCAAGACTCGTTATCTCTTAAAGTCTTTCTAGTTATAACTTTGTCTAAGTTGCCATGTTCTTGCGATCAAAGTTGCTATAACTTTGGAGTGCTTTGTTGAGGGGGAACTATACTTAGTCACTATGTTAGAAAAAAATCATAAGAGACTTGTCATCATCAAAAAGGGGGAATTTGTTGGACCAATTTCATAGTTTTGATAATGACATGTGTTTGCGTGATAATGTGCTCTACTCGATATATCATATGCGTGTAATTGTGTGCTTTAGTCTTATTATAGCTAGCAACAATTATTAGAAGAAAGATCAAAGTTAGGCATAACTTTGACAAAGACTGTGAGACAAAGTTATAACAACTTCAGGAATAACTTTGGAAGTTTACATGGAAGTTATAGCTACCCAGTCATAACTTTAAAGAAAATCGCTTCAAGCAAGATCTACCTCAAATAACACAAGACTCAAGATGGAGGGTCTTTGTGATCAAGATGAAGAGATGATCCGTATACTGAAGATCTTTGTGAAGATTAGATAGTATAGGTCGTCATTCGGTAACTATTCCATTCGAGAGATTTTATGTTCAAAGTTATAGCTTTAGCCTATAACTTTGGATGATAAATGTTGATGCATGATTTCTGGAAATAAAATGATTTAAATGTTTTCAAAAGTGAAAGAGTATTTTTATATTTATCAAAAGTTTTATTAGAGAATATATTTATGAGATTCTATTGATTAGTAATACAACTTATGGGTTGTCATGCTACCTAGGGTTTCTAATATATTCTATCTCAATTTGTTGTTAACCTAATTAGCCCACCTAGGGTTTGAGCCACCTAGGGTTTCGTGTAAACCTAGGTTTGTGCCTCCTAGGGTTGCGTGCCTCCTAGGGTTTCGTGAGCTAGGGTATTTCGGCCTATCTAGGTTGTTTCCCTTTTTTACCTAATCTAGGATTATACTATATATTTACAACAATATTTTTAGATATTAAAGATAAATATATTTCTATAAGATCTACCAAATAATATTTTGAGATAAAGATATTTCTAAAAGATAAGCAAATATTATTTTATGATATTAAAGATAAATATCTTTCTTAAATATTAAGCTAGGGTTTTAGATTTACTATACTTCTAATACCATAAATACTCCTTCACATATCAATTGGAAAACACACGAAATACACACTATCACATGGCACACATAATACTTGTGTTGATTTTCCAAAATCGTTTTAAAGCAAACCTTTGAGCAAATATTTATTATTTTTAGAGTTTGTTTTTCAAAAGAGTCGTGCATCAATTATTATCAATCGCTTGAGTGAAATACGTTATTGGATAATAGTACATCATTATAAGCTTACAATTCTTTAACGGGAATCTGTATGAGTTATATTGTAATTTCTTATTAACGTAAGATAATATAGAGTATTTAGCGATACTCACCTTGAGTTATAATCATAGTGTTGATTATACGAGTGAGTTGATAATTTTTGTAATCCGTGGAAAGGTACTAAGAATTATTAATCGAGAATAGTGGACGTAGGTTTCAACGTGTGAAACTGAACTACTTCAAAAATCCGTGTGCCTCTCTCTACTTTCTTTACTTTTCGTTAATTCGTTACTTGTGCTTACTTTGATTAATTAATTAGTTGATTTTAATCTATAAGATCAAATAATTAATTCCATATCATATAAATCGAAAAAGTGGGGCTAGTTTTTAATACTTAATTCACCCCCCCTCTTTCGTATTCAATCAATAGACTCTACAATTAGATTATAGACATAACGGGGAAAGACACCCTCAGGCAACTATATACTCACTAGGGCTTACATCTCACCGTTAGCGGCATATACTTGATAAGATAGAGATTCGACATATAAACCACGCCAAGTCATCCAACGGTCACATATAATCCACATATAAACATCCATCCAAACATACGAATATGGTAACATTATCTCTCACGGTTAATGACACGCACTAGCACCATGTACATAGCAAGTATGATCAATACGCATCCACGGGATAAACATTTCCCTGAACTCATACACGATTAACATTTCGTATATGTAGACTCAATTCCTCCCGGTAGGACGACGATAATAATACGGTCCTAGTCTAAACCTGGCCAGACTCTCGGAATAAACATGTTCCGATTCGACATGCGATACACATTTCGCATCCAAGACTCGGTCAAACACAGAAGCCGAGTACCCCAAATTCGGTCAACCTTCACGAAAGAGGCGGAAAGAGCACAAGCATCATAAACAAGCGGTACGCAACATGCAATGACACCACCTTGCAAAGATACGACATTTGACGTTCGGGTCGATCAACGCATAGCGTTCGCCTCCCAACAACGTCGTCATATCTCCACTAAAACATGCATACAAGCATTAGGGATACATCTCCTCGTTCTGACATTCCAGTCTAACGAGCAAGGAGGTATAGCCGGGAAATGAGAGTTCGTAGCACTTAACGATTAATGCTCAAATCAAAACATAGGTATAACCGACTCAAAGGGGGGCATATCTAAAACCGTCACAAAACATGTGATATAAGCATGATATAAATGTAATAATGATAAACATGATACAATACGTGATTACATAAGCATTAGACCAAGTTTAAGAAGTATAATGAATAAGAAACATAAATCTCATCTCAAAATAACAAGTTTGGAAACTATTAAAACAAGGGTCCGCTTCAAACGGTCATAACTAGCGTTATAAACATGCAAATGCAGAAATTCTAAATGGAGGAGATATATTATCGTCTTACAGTTCCAACGGTAGGTCACAAGCCCAAAACAAGAAAGTAACGAAGGAGATATGACCATTTTACGAAAATGGGTTGGTACAGGAAAACTGCAGTCGTCACGAGCGTGACTTGTATGTCACGCTCGTGACATGAGTTTTACGACCGTGACTTGCATGTCACGACCGTGAAAGGTCTGTTACGCAAGGATATTGGGTCTGCCTCTGTTTTCACGCTTGTGACATGAGTTTCACGACCGTGACTTGAGTCGAGAAATCCATTTTTCGTTCTAAACTCAACCATGGCTTCCCCAAAATAGATCCAGACAAAAGTTTAACAACAATAAGTGATTGAAACCAACAACGTATTCTATAGCTACACATCCAATTCGAATACATTTACTAACATCAAACTATATTAAGTACCTAATAAATGTCACTAGACATTTAGTAAACATCAATTAAAGCATATAAGACACGTATTGATATCGAGTAACCCTTCACCGTTACATTTGTGCGTCTTCAATCGATTTCTAAGTCTTCCTCCACTATATAGTAATCCTTATTGGGGTCTTGAAAGTCTCCACCTATACAAAGGCAACAAAAGATGAATGTAATTCACCTTTGAGAAAGACGGAAAAATTGAAAATGAGAAAGACGGTAATTTTATTACCATACAAGGTAGAGAAGGATAAGAGAGGAAGATTATGCTGAAAATCAAGTGATTTGAGTGAGGAATGATTGAGTAGTGAGGAGCTTGAGTTTGATCAAAAATGGTGGTTAGGATTTTGGTGGTTTGTATGAGGAAGAAGAGGTGAGTGAAGAGGATGAGTGGAAAAATGAGGGAATTAAGGTTATAAAGAGGGTGAGTGGAAAAAGTTGAGGGAAAAGCCCAAAATTCGCCTTAAGGCGTAACTCACACGGAATTCCGAGTAGAGTCCAAATACGAACTCGGATTTGCTAAATTAGACACTGAAACTAAGTTCTAATCTAAATCTAAAATTACGCTAATTAATATCCGTATAATATTTTTAAGATACAAATATGGTACATTTGCGGGTTTTACAGTAGGAGTGAGTGGGCTTGTTTCCCTTGCTTCCACTTTTTTTGAACTTCGCCTTGCTCTTGACATTGATGTTCAAAACATCCTTACTTGAGCTAGCTTGAAAGCCCATGTCACGTTCGGCTTGCACAAACATCTTGTGCAATTCATGAATAGAGACGGTAGCATTTTGCATGTTGAAGTTCACCCTAAAGTTGACAAACCCTTTGATCTTACTTAGGGAGTGAAGAATGCGGTCAATGAAAAGTTGTTCGGGAATCGTTATTCCTTGCTCCTTGAGCACCTCAACGTACTCAATAATTTTGAGCATATGAGGGCTAACATTTTGGCCCTCCTTCATATTGAGGTCGAAGAATTGGGAGGCGGCTTTGTATTACACAATTCTTGGTGCTCGTGAAAACATGGTCACGGGCTTAAAATAGATTTCATAAGCGGTTTCCATCTTCACGTCATTACGTTGAAGCTCGCCATCCATGAAGAAGATCAAGAAATTCTTGATCGCCGCCGACTCTTTGTGGTAGGTCTCATAGGCCTCCCTAGTGGCGTTGGATGACCGCGCATTAGGAGCGCTAGGGGATGCCTCGGTTAGGTAACTAAGTTTACCGTCACCTTCGGTGGCTAAGCATAGTTGCCCATTCCAATCCGAGAAGTTAGAACCATTCTTTTCAAGTTTGTAACGATCCATAAAGGATCTTAGCCAAGATATGGTGTTGAGAGGTGGTGCGGGAGGTCGAACCTCGTTATTGTTATCCGACATTGTGAATTAAATAAGTTTGACTACAAACAAATAGAAAATGAAAGAAACAACAACATTTATCGTTTTAAAATACTTGTAAACATTTTAAACAAGTTTAGCATTTATATAATGACCTCTACCCAATTACATAAATAAATCCAAGACCCAAATCCTATATTAACTCGGGTTTATGTGAGCCACGGACTCCACGATCTTTATTAATATTACTTGGAGGGTTAACTTTTTAACCGATTCTACCATTAGAATTCTTGGTCGATGAAATACTTTATTATCATCTTTTGCGCGGAATACATGGGCCACGAACCCTAATTTTTCCGTTGAGTTCAACCAAATTTCGATGCAATAATAATTTATTGCCCCACTTACCCAACGTAACAAGTTTAGTACCTCAGTGAGCCGAGCCCCACTTACCCAACACATGGGCTATCTAAGTCTCAATTATAAAATAGAGGTCAAGTCAATTTATTATCTATATCCTTTAAGTGAACAAAATTGTTGATATATCGATAATTATAATTGACGGGGTCGATTAACTCGACAAAATGCATGTGTGAGTTTTATGGCGATTTGGCATGCATGTGACATATAAATAAAAATGCAAGCAACAAAATAAATTCCAAGTATGACCTTCCTATAAATAGAAAATCAAATAATCTATTTACAAATTTGGAAACCAACTCCTTTGATCCCTTGAACTTCATGTGCACGCCTCCCAAGGACACCGTCTTTTTCGGAACACCTTTCCGAATGGCTCCGTCTTTAAGAAACTCCGGGATTACAAATAATTACAAATATATATAATAAAAATTACATGACTTTCCTATTATAAATTTGTAAAAATAAAATATTACAATAATAGTGATACGATATCACATTAAAATTACAACCGAATCAATATTCCCTTACATTTCGGGTGATATCGATTAAAAATTAAGGCCATACTAAGACAAATTACATATTGCAAAATTACATAAATCCAAAAATGACATTCATTCATTCAAAATGCAGGATAATTATATGTAAACTCATGCAATCGCCCTAACAAAACTTATATCGTATATAAACCCGGTTTTATGGGAATGCGTGATAATAACCAATTAAAATAAAAAAATTATACTTAAATCAAATTTAAGTCCAAGTTAATTATCCTAACTGTTTTAGGACTCAAAAATTAGTCTATACTAATTATTTGACGATAATTCAACTCGGTTTTACATCTACTCTCCACCAGAAAATAACGATACCCCTAACGATGAGGTCGTCACTATAACATCTTCTCCTATTAAGGTTGTGATAAATGAGGCGGCTAGTAACTACATACGACTTTTACATGTAAATAAGTAAAAATTCTAATTTAAATAGCGTCAACGAGTTAGGCCGGGCCTAATTTTGGGCCAAACGTTGGGCCCATACCCGACCCAAAATATGAAGCGGGCCATAGTGGACCTAATTTAAAGCCCAAACCCGAACAAAATCAGGCTGGACCAACGGGCTTGGCCATTTGATCAACTCTACTTCTAACTCTAACTGGACCCATCAACCGTATAACCCGAACCGTATTCTGTTCCCCGCTCATGTATTGATAAGCTCACAATTCCACCGGTTAACTTAGTAGTTTTTAGGACAATAAGACGATATGGTGAAGCGGTATTAATGGATTTAATCCTTTATTACCAACTCCGAGTATCATGATCATAATGGAGTTTTAAGCGGCTTTAAAGCGGTGCAAGAGACCCAACTAAGTCCCAAGGAAGGCTAGAAACATGCCAAGGAAGAACAAGTCAAAAGACATCCAAAGGAAGAACAAAGAAGAAATCAAAGAAAAAAATCAGCACTATGGGCGCACCGTGCGCCCTGTTGGAAGCACCCCAGGCGCACCGTGCGCCCCTTCTGACGAATTTCAGCTTTGTTACGGGCTTTCACCAAATTAAAGCCCATTAATCCTCTATTATGTATGGACTATATAAAGATGAAAACACTAGGTTTTCATCATCTTATCTCATCTTTTATGTTTGTCTTGTGGAACAATTAATCAAAGTTGTAATCTTTGGATTTTTCATCTTTTTTGGGTTTAGATCTAGAATGGGCAACTAATCTTATTTCTTAATCCAATCATTAAAGGTGTAATCTTTTGGTTGTAAGACTCCTAATCGTTCCCTAATTATTGTTATTATTGTTAATCCCTTGTGTTTTATGTTGTTGGATTTGGAAACTTGTTTGATTAAAGTAATTAAGTGTGATTTCCTTGTTATCTTAATCTTACCATTTTCCTAATCTATTGTTGTTAGAATCATTAAGTGTGATTTCCTTGTGATTCTATTTTTGCAACTCCTTTTAATTGAATTAGTGAGTGTGATTTCCTCCTAACTTTGCTTACAAGAAAGGGATTAACATGCAATTTGGTATTAATTGTGTTCATTGTGCCTAATTGCTCTTATTGAACCTCTCATGCTTTTATCTTCTTATTAGTTGAATCAATGTATGTGATTTCTACTTGGAATGATTAATAAGTTGGGTAGATGATTAAGTGTGATTTCCTTGTCATTTACCACTATTAAGGAGGTTTAGAAGATTAATCTTCACAATAAGATAATAATAATTAATTGGGGAATTGATTGAGTCAAGGATCAACCATTTGAGGACCACCTATAGGATTGGGTTAAGTTTTTCTCAACTTGATTATTTTCATCGTCTAATTGCTTTCTTGTGTTGCACTCTTGTTTGAATTTACTTGTTTTTGAATCAAAATCAAACCCCCCCCCCCCCCCCTTTTTACATATTGTTTGTTACTTGCACATTTATTCTAGTTACTCTTTTAATTACACAATTGCATTCCCCCTTCCCTTGGGTTCGACCCTTGCTTTCCACTCTACTTTAGTTTAATTAGTAGGTAATTAGTAAGGTTATAAATAGTTAATTTGTCCGTCTATAATAGCGACGTTTTAGGCGGGTTAAATTTTGGCGCCGTTGCCGGGGAAGGAAACGGTTTTGCTAGTGTTTTTAATTGTGTTTCTAGATTAGTTGTGATATTTTTATTATATTGGTGTTTTAGTTAGCATAATTTTCATCCTAGACTTACTCTTGTTTTATTTCAATTATCTTTGTGTGGGTATTTTGATTGTGTGTTGTGGTGTAGAATTTGTATGGTCCATACTAGGACCTCTAGTGACCCTTTGCTCCCTCTTAACCCGGAAATCCAAAGAACTTTGGCTTGGCTAGGAGGTGGCATAAGACGAGATCAAGAACCACCAATCATTGAAGAAATAGATTCAACTACTCAACACCATCAAGTGGAGGAGATTCATTCTTCACCATCTACTTCCACCAACTTTCTCATAGTTGAAGACCCACCTATTCCTCTAAACATCATCATGGGGGATAGACCACGAGCTCCTACCATTGAAGAACTCACCGCCCCGGATCTTTCTCAAGTTCCTCTTTGTATCACTTTTCCGGCCTTGGCGGAAGGAGCCACCTTTGAGCTCAAATCGGGGCTTATACATCAACTACCACTTTTCTATGGAAGAAGTTTGGATGATCCTAACAAGCATATAAGTGAATTTCATATTTTTTGCTCTAGTATGAAACCCAATGGAGTTACGGATGAGCAACTACAACTACGAGCTTTCCCCTTTTCTCTCAAGGATGTCGCTCGAGATTGGCTCTACTACCTACCTACCGGTAGCATTAATTCGTGGATGGATTTGAAGAAGGCATTCTTGGCTAAATACTTTCCGGCTAATCTTTCTTCTCAATTAAAAAAGGAGATAAGTAATATTGAGCATCAAGATTCGGAGAACTTATACGAGTATTGGTAAAGATTCAAGAGATTGCTTGCTAGTTGCCCATACAATGGGTATTCCGATCACGGCTTACTCCTCAACTTTTATGGAGGACTCAATGAAGAAGATGGGAGAATGGTAAAGGCCGCATCCCAAGGTGGAATTGAGAGCATGTCGGTGGCGGAGTCCAATGCTCTTATAGATAAATTGGCAAGAGGTGCTAGGTCTTATGGGAGAAGGACAAAGAAGGTGGGTTCCACCTCCTCCTCAAGTCCCTTGGAAGAGAAAGTCGATACACTCACGTATTTGGTGAGAGATCTATTAAAGGCGAAGGGAAATACCTCTCATGTAAAGTTTTGTGGGATATGCAATGATCCTACCCATCCAACCGATGGGTGTCCATCCTTGTTTGAAGAAGAGGGAAATGAGGCGGTCAATGCACTTGGTTCATATGGGCAATATCAAAGGAGGAATGATCCATTCTCAAATACTTATAATGCAGGGACAAAGCATCACCCTAATTTTAAGTAGGATCAAAGTGGGAACAACAATCAAAGGGGGCCATCAAACTCCTCCTTCACAAAACCTCACCAATACCAAAGGGAAAATTCAACCCCACCTTCAAAATCCTTAGAAGATCTTGTGCCTTCACTTGCGTTGAACCAAGCCGAATTTCAAAAATCAACTCAACAATTCCAAGCAACCACTCAACAATTTCAAGTCTCCACCCAACAACATAACAAACTCACCGACTCTCGCCTCTTGAATCTTGAAACTCAAGTGGGGCAAATCCTAAATGTCGTTTCACAACAACCAAATCAAGGTGGGAGGCTCCCTTCACAAACTATTCCACCTCCCACGGAACAAGCTCAAGCGGTTTCCTTGAGGAATGGTAGAGAATTGGAGGAATTGCCTAAGCCTCTTAAAAAGTCAAGACCCCCTCAAATTTTTCATGAGATAAATGATATAGTTGAGGAGGAAATTGAAGTGAGAATGGAAGATGATCAAGTTTCTACACCGAAGCAAGTGAATGACATGCAACCACTTCCCTTGCCGGATTATGAACCCGAAGCTCCTTTTCCAAGTGCTCTTAATGATACAAGGGTGATGGATAAAAAGACTTCAAGCATTTATGAAATCTTTCGTAAAGTTGAGGTAAACATTCCACTCCTTGATCTTCTTAGTAGTGTGCATAAACATGCTAAGTTTTTGAAAGAATTGTGCACTACTAAGCGGACCAACAAAGCTAAGAGTATGAGAAAAGTGAGAGCTAGTGAACATGTGTCGGCTATATTTCAAAAACGTTTGCCTCAAAAGTGTGGTGATCCGGGCATGTTCACTATACCTTGCAAACTTGGAGAATTGGAATGCCAACGAGCTATGCTTGACTTAGGAGCATCCATTAATGTTTTGCCTCATTATCTTTATGAGTCTCTTAAGGTGGATCCTTTGAAACCAACTCATGTGGTCATTTCACTAGCCGATAGGTCAAACATCTATCCAAGGGGCATCATTGAGGATCTCTTGGTCAAGGTGGGGGACATGGTTTTCCCCGCCGACTTCTATGTGATTGAAATGGAACCCGAGAAAGGCTCAACTCCTATCTTATTGGGAAGGCCCTTCATGAAAACTTCCAATACTAAGATAGATGTGTCTAGTGGGTGTCTTACTATGGAGTTTGAGGGTCACTTGATTAAGTATAACATTTATGAGGCCATGAAATATCCCACCGAGTCCTCTTCTTTGTGCTTTCTAGAGATTTTTGACCCCATTATTCAAACCGTCTATGAGTTGTGTAAAAGTGATCCTTTGAATGTTACATTAACTAATGGAATGGTTGGAGAGGAGTTGGGGTATGCTTTGTCTTGTAATTTGCAGGAAACTATGTAAGAATTGGAGGAAAATCCACCAATGGAAGAATGGGAAGAAATAGAAGCAAGAAGGATATCAGACCCTCAGGCGCACCGTGCGCCCTGGCCATCCTCAAAGGGCGCACCGTGCGCCAGACCCCCTGGAAGTGAAATTTTTTTCGATTTTTTTTCTTTGATGGAGGAGCTACCGAAGGAAAAACCTATTCCTTCTATTGTTTGGGCCCCTATTATTGAATTAAAGCCCTTAACAAGCCACTTAAAGTATGCTTTTCTAGAAAAGAAAGATGATCAAAGAAGATTAATTTGTGAGGTGGATGAGGTTGAAAATGGGAAAGTTATGGTTTTTGAGAATGTTGGTTGTGACCCTCCCTTGACTAAGAAGTTAGTGAGTTTGAACCTTGAGTCAAATTTAAATGAGGGAGCCGATAAGCATGTGTTTGTTGAGGTTTGGTCACACAAAGAGAAACCATCCTTAGTTTGTGTGAAAGAGCCACCTATGCTAGTTCCTAAAGAAGATATTAAGCCGCCTCACTCCTACTTGTTGGTTTTCACCAAGCCTAAGTTCTCTTCCAAGGAGCCTTACCGTGACATGAGATCGTTTTGTCTTGCTAATTCTTGTTATGTCTTGGCCTCCTACTATCTTCATTTCTCTACTTTGTGGGCCAACATCTTTGATCGGCTACTAAGGGCGTTGAGTTGTTCCGCTCTTGACTCTTGAAAAGAAGAATCTTGAAAAGGCGTCGAGCAAACGACGAAAACAAAAAGCGCTTTACGGGAGGCAACCCGTACTCCTTACTTCATTTTTATTTCCCTTTATTTGCATTTTGGTGTTCACCTTCACTTTGAGGACAAAGTGAAAAACAAAGTGTGGGGTGGACATGAATTGGTAGTTTGTACATTTATCTTTTATTGTATTGCATCTTTGAAGAAAGAAAAAAAAAAGAAAAAAGAAAAAAAAACCCGGCTAGGATTAAAACCCGAAAGGGCATCCTAGGCAAAATTGGGTAAGTGGTCGAGGACGGAGTGAAAACCCGAAAGGGCACTCCGGGCAAAATGAAAAACTGAGTGCGTGCCACGAGAGTAGAGTGAGGAAAAGAAGCTAAACCGAAAACCCGCAAGGGTGGGCGGTTTAGGCAAAATGAGGGACTTAGAAAAAAAAAATGAACAATGTCAACTTGATGTGCTACTTCCGATTTGGCGTTGGCGACATAAGTGGAGAAGTCCTTGAAGGGAGAAAGGGTAGGATAGAGTGTGCCGGGCTAGATGAAGGGGGACTTTGGAGGATTATGTTGTGCCTAGTGCTTGGTACCCATTCATGATATTGGATATATGTTGTGGTTGTCTACTTGTAGAAGTAGGAGATGCCTTGATGCCAAGACAACCTTGTTTCTTACATGCTTGTAGTGATAAGGGGTTGATATAAGGAGGATGGTCAGTCGAATTGAAAGATGAGAGGCGGTATTTGGAGGATTTAGGATCATTGTAGATGAGGGATGAAAAAAGGAGGGCGTGCGAGAGAAGAGCGACTCTCTTGGGAGGCTTTGGGTCACCTATGTTTTGTAGGTTGTGTTGACGGAATGGTGACCACGTTTTCAATAGAATGAAGGAGATATAAGAAGGATGGGGTGCGAGAGAAGAGAGCGTGTTCGTGTGAGCTTACTCTTATCTTATGAGCCTTGTGATAAAACGATCGTATTTGATAGTTTGCTCGGAACGAGCAAAGGGCTAAGTGTGGGGTGTTTGATAAGCTCACAATTCCACCGGTTAACTTAGTAGTTTTTAGGACAATAAGACGATATGGTGAAGCGATATTGATGGATTTAATCCTTTATTATCAACTCCGAGTATCATGATCATAATGGAGTTTTAAGCGGCTTTACACTACAACGATATCTCGGGAAACTGACGGTTTTCCTAACGGAAAAAAAATTCCGTCGGTTATTTTTAATGAGTGACGGACTACAGACGGAATACTGACGGAAAAATAAAACTGACGGATAATCCGTCAGTAACCGTCAGTACAAAATGGCGCGTTGACTAAGTCAAATGCGGCAAAATTCACTTACGGGTACTGACCGAATTTCCGTCAGTATAAAATGCTACTGGCGAAAATTCCGTCAGTAATTTTCCATTATACTGACGGAATTTCCGTCAGTAGCTAATAATAATGCAGTCAAACAGTACCCAGCCAAACATAGTTTCTGACGGAAATTCCGTCAGAAAAGTTTTGGAAATCTCGGGAAAGTGACGGATTCCTGACGGAATTTCCGTCAGAAAACTTCTGTTTATGTTGCAATCGCACGAAGAAGTCCGTCATTCTTAATTCATATTTTCCCCAAAACCTAACCCCCAAATCAATTAAATCCTCATTTCCGACCACCGGCTACCTTACTACCACCGTCTACCTTCCTCCGGCTACCACTTTCCGACCAGCACATCCTTGGTAAGTTTAATTAACTATTTCATTCTCTCTCTTTTCTCCTTTTGTTAATTTATATGTTGCTTATTAGTTGTTTGTTGTAGATCCGACGACCACCACTAGCTACCTCCGACCGTCGACCACCACTAGCTACTTGTCGCCGCCGCATCTTGTCGGAAAGTGTTTGTTTATTTTCATCCTTAGGTAATATATTTACCTTTATTTTAATTTCGCCCTCCGTCTTAATCATTTGTTTGTCTTTAATTGACGTAGGATAGTAGCCATTATTTTTTTTGTTAATGAAATTTTTGTTGTTAATTTAATTTCGCCTTCCGTCTTAATTATTTGTTTGTCTTTAATTGACGTAGGATAGTAGTCATTATTGTTTTTGATAATGAAATTTTGGTTGTTGTTAATATAATTTCGCCCTGCGTCTTAATCATTTGATAATAAAAATTTTGTTGTTGTTAGTAGCTAGTTATTACATGTGTTTTGTATGTCCAAATTATTACATGTGTTGATATTGACTTAGTACCCGTTCAAGAATTACTCGTTAGGAGTAATTTTTGAATAGTCCCCGTTTTGGGACTGTCTTTCTACGTTTCAAGTCACTTAGGTAGTAAACACATAACTTGTAATTTATTAATGAGGAAAGAGTTCGGTAACAATTCCTTTAATGTTTTCTGAATGCATATGTTGAGTAAATATTTATTCAACATTGTGTATTTAGAAAACAAAGGGGAATTGCTGCCGAATTTTTTCCTCATTAATAAATTACAAGTGGTGTTTGCTAGTGACTTGAAACGTAGATTGATGGGTTTAGGTTGGAGTGATAAGCGACCCAATTGAAGAAAATTAATTTTACTTGTTGATGAGAATTATATATATATATATATATATATATATATATATATATATTGATAATAATAAATGTTTAATTTACTATGTGTGATTATTGATTATCATTGTTGTTAATTTCTGATAATTTATTTATATAACGACGGTGGATGTATGAAAGATTAGAACGACGGTGGATGTATGAAAGATTAGACGAAAAAAAGAAACCCAAGCTGATATTTGCAAATGGGGTGAAAGAGTTTATTGAATTTGCGGAACAATCTAGTGAGTTTAAGGATTTAGGCGGTGAAATGAGGTGTCCATGTAAGAAATGCGATAACTTAGCTTTTAAATCGAAAAGGGAGGTTCAAAATCATCTATGGTCGAATGGTTTTACTGATAATTATTATGTATGGAAGTATCACGGTGAGAAACTGGCTACCGAAGAGAGTTCAAATAGTATCTTAGTTAGTGAGAATCCTTACCGGGAGTTGGTTTAAGATGCATTACGTGATAATGTTGAGCAAATAATGAAGGCTCGACTTAATCCCGACGACCTTAGCGATGAAGAAGTTCGTTATCACCCACATCCCCAAGTTTCAGCCTTTTATAGAATGTTAAATAAAGCCGAACAACCAGTGTATGAGGGAAGTAGTATGAGTTTGTTGCAAGCGGCTGCTAGGTTGGTAGCACTCAATTGTGAGAACAACTTATCTCTTAGATGCGCCAATGGTTTTATGTCGTTAATTAGTGACATTATTCCAAAAAATAATCAAATGGCGCGCAATTTTCAAGATATTAAGAATTTGCTTAAGGGACTCCAACTACCCCATGTGAAAATCGATGCATGTCCTACCGGTTGCATGCTTTTTTGGGAAGAAAATGCCGATCTTGAGGAATGTACCAAATGTCATGCCTCTCGGTATAAAGGTAAAAAGAATTTAAGTGGCCGGAAGCGAATACCTTGTAAACCACTGACTTATTTCCCGCTTGCGCCAAGGTTACAACGACTATTTGCAACCAAACACATAGCAGGTGAGATGAGTTGGCACCATAAAAACTCTCGAGTAAGAGAAAGAGGGACAATGGCACACCCAAGTGATGGAGAAGCGTGGAAACATTTCGATAGAGAGCATCCAGAATTTGCAAGTGAGCCTCGCAATGTTCGCCTAGGTTTGTGTACAGATGGATTTTCACCTTATGGCCAATTCGGGAAGTCTTACTCGTGTTGGCCCGTGATTGTAACCCCGTACAACTTACCCCCTTGGTTATGCATGAAGAGGCAATTTATGTTCTTATCTATGATCGTTCCAGGTCCTAATAACCCTAAAGCAAAATTGGATGTCTACCTCCAACCGTTGATCAAAGAGTTGAAAGAACTTTGGGAAACCGGTGTGGATACCTATGATGTCTCTAAGAAACGTAACTTTCAATTAAAAGTGGCATTACTATGGACGATCAATGATTTTCCTGCATATGGCATGCTTTCCGACTGGTCCACAGCCGGATACCGTGCTTGTCCTTATTGTCTTCAAACAGATCCTAAATCCTTTTTTCTGAAACATAGTCGAAAGGTTTGTTGGTTCGATTGTCATCGTACTTTCTTGAAACATGATCATCCTTTCCGCAACAATTGTAAGTATTTTCTAAAGAATAGGAAAACTGAGGATACCATAGTTGCAATCAAATTAACCGGTGCTGAAGTCTGGGATTCGGTAAAAGGTTTACAAAAAGTTGTCGAGTCTTCTGCTGAAGAAATGAAAAGATTGAAAGACGACAAAACTGAAGGTTGGTGGAAACAAAGCATATTCTGGGAACTCCCTTATTGGAAGACATTGTTGATTCGACACAACTTAAATGTTATGCACATTGAGAAAAACGTTTTTGAACAACTTATCAACACGATGATGAATGTAACAAAGAAAACTTCGTTTGGCCCTAAGGGTAAAGCTGACTTTCTTGAGTATTGCTTGAAACGACCCATATCATCTAGGTTTGTTTTAGAGACAGCGGAGAAGAAGGCTCTATGCGAATGGGTTGCTAGTTTGAAATTCCCGGATGGTTATGCTTCAGATTTGAGTCGGTGTGTTGACCATAGAAATTTGGTGTTACATTCCATGAAAAGTCATGATTGTCATGTCTTTATGGAACGGTTACTTCCTGTTGCATTGAAACATTTACTCCCGACGAATTCTTGGAATGCTATAACTGAGATAAGCCAATTTTTTAGAGACTTGTGTACTTCTACGATTAAAGTTGATTCCATGGAACATCTAGAGTCAAGAATTGCGGAGATATTATGCAAGTTAGAAATGATATTCCCCCTTCTTTCTTCAATTCCATGGAGCATTTACCTATTCACTTACCTTATGAAGCGAAAGTTGGAGGACCTGTCCAATATCAATGGATGTATCCATTTGAGAGGTTCCTTAATCATTTGAAAAAGAAGGTTGGTAACAAAGCTCGGGTCGAGGGTTCCATATGCAACGCTTTTTTGTTAGAGGAAATTTCTAATTTTTGTTCCCTATATTTTGAAGATCACATTGACACAAAAGCGAAGGACTTGGAGGTTGGTGTGAATTCCGATAACCAACTAGATTCAAATATACCCGAGTTGTTCAATGATGACTTGGGAAATACTACCGGGAAATGTATAACGAGGTACTTAAATGAAAAAGAGTTTAAAGAAGCTCATTTTTATGTGCTAAGAAATTGTGGGCAATTTTTAGAGACTTATGAAAAGTAAGTTGTTGATTCATTATTACACAAATAACTTTTCGTAATAAAATTAATTCATTATAGTTAAAACATACATTACTAATTAAAACATGTCTTGATGTCACGTCTTATTATTAGGGAATTCGATACGTACATCAAACTCACATATCCTGATGTCACGTCTTATGATGATGTTTGGAGCAAACATGACAAAAGTTTTTCGAAATGGTTGGAAAATGAAGTAAGATCACATTTCAATTTCTTATTAACTAATAATTAATATTGAGAATATAACATCTTAATATATTTAATATATTGTTTTATTGATATATATATATATAGGCTTATAGATTTAAGGATCCTTTAATAATAGCTCTAGCAGGGGGTCCAAGTAACTGGGTGAGGACATGGAGAAGATATTCTATCAATGGCTATAAATTTCGTGCTTTTAAGGAGGGAGTTGATGTTCCGAAAGCTACTATAAGCAATGGGGTTTGTGTGAGTTCTACTGAAGGGTTGGACTACTACGGAACCCTTAATGAAGTAGTTGAGCTTTCTTATTATACCGAGCACAGAATTTATAAAGCCATATTGTTTAAATGTGATTGGTTTGATAATTCCCCACAAGGAGTTAGTATCCATAAGGTATACAGACTTGTCGATGTAAACTTAAAAAAAGAAACTTCGTGGACATAACCCATTCGTGGCAGCTTTTCAAGTGGATCAAGTGTGTTATGCTCCTTATCCGACCACTAAGAAAGATAATCAATGGTCCGCGGTTTTTAAAATCAAGGCACAATCGCATGTTGATGCTCCTGTTGACGAAATTGTCTTCCAAGAAGATGTGGTTGTCAATAGTCAGTCAATTTCACCAATTTTGGTGGAAGAGACACAAAGTGAGGATGAATATGAAGTGGTTATTGAAAGGGGTGAAGGGGAGTATGACAAGGACATCGGTGATGAAGAAAAAGAAACAGATGATGAAGATGAAGAAATTCAACTAGTACAAAATGAGGAAGATGAGGAAGAAGTCGGAATACTTTTTTCAGATGATGAAAGTTTGTTGATTTGTAGTAATAGTGATAGTGAGGGTCACTAGTTAATTGTAATCTATTTGTCAAAATACAATTATAATCAAATTTGAAACTTTGCATTGTAATTCAAAAAGTTTGCTCACGGTTTTTATATATTGAACTACCTAACAATTTCCATTGTATATAGCTTTTACTTATGGCAGGTGGGTCGTTTATCAGACGAATCATAGGTAGCACTAGTCGTTCTCATCGTGCTGATGATGAGCGGAACGAGGAGGATGCTGCCTTTCACGAGCAGGAGCAGGAGCAGGAGTAGGAGCAATAGCAGGTGGCGATCCCGACGACACAGCAGGAGAGTAACCGGATTATTCTGTCTCGCAATCCTGACATAGGCCAGTGGTAAGTGTCTAATTAATATATAGAATACTTTTATTATCGCAAACTTTATTTTATTATCACTTTTACGCTAACTTCTATTATCTTTTATTATCGCGTTCGTTCTAATATGTATATTTTTCAGGTGGGACGACAAGCCGATCAAGCAATATGTTACATGGTCTTTTATTCGTACCATAGGCCGAGAATACTTAATTAAATGGAGTGAAGCGAGCCACTACCAGCGTAGGCGGATGTGGGATTACTTTCAGGTATATTTTATTACGGTTGTATCTATTACTAAAAAGTAATTGTTTTCATTCAAAAAGTGTAGTTATACAATTTCAGCAATTACTAACAAGTTGTTTATGATGAAATAGAATCATGTGAACTCGGTCGATCAGAACTACGACCCGAAGCCCGACTGACAGAAACATGTCACGAGGCGGATTACCTCACTTGTTAATGGCTGCAAGTATAACAAAAATAGGCCGGAATGGTTGCCCGAAAGTTGGTGGAAAAACATTAGAAATAGGCCCGAAAACGATCCCGAATTCGCCAAGAAGTCTAACATAAACAAGGCTAATAGACGGTCAGGTGGCG
>JAIUZE010069455.1:0-20762 GCA_022085475.1 Heliosperma pusillum
AGCGCACTTAGGTATCCGGATCTATAGGATAGCTCTAAAAGATACTAGCATGAAGTCAAACTTATATTGATAAGGTTCTTGATCGGTTCAACATGAAAGACTCTAAGAGAGGCTTTATTCCTATGGGAAGTGGGATCACTTTGAGCAAGTCAGAGTGCCCTACAAAAACCGAGGAGATTGAACGCATGAAATTGATCCCTTACGCTTCAGCCGTTGGATCAATCATGTATGCTATGATGTGCACTCGTCCCGACGTTGCATATGCCTTGAGCATGACAAGTCGTTACCAGCAAATCCAGGTGAGAGTCACTGGATAGCCGTAAAGAACATTTTTAAGTACTTAAGAAGGACCAAGGATTCGTTCTTAGTGTTTGGAGGCGAGACTGAGTTACGTGTAAAGGTTTACACAGATGCCAGTTTCCAAACAGATAGGGATGATATGAAATCCCAATCCGGCTACGTTTATATGATGAATGGAGGAGCTGTTTGCTGGAAGAGTTTCAAGCAAAGCGTTACGGCGGATTCTACAACAGAAGCAGAGTACCTTGCAGCGTCTGAAGCTGCAAAGGAAGCTGTGTGGATTCGGCAATTTTTGGAAGGACTATCAGTAGTCCCTACTGCCAAAGATCCTATCACAATTTTATTGTGATAACAGTGGGGCTATTTTTCAGGCAAAAGAGCCCAAGTCTAGTAACAAGTCTAGACATGTACTTAGGAAATATCATGTAATTAGAGATTACGTGGACAGAAAGGAAATTGACATTTGTAAGGTTGGGACATATGACAACATTGCTGATCCTTTAACCAAGCCTTTATCAAAGGATAAGCATGATGGTCATGTCGGACAATGGGATTGAGACGTGTGCCAGAATTCCTTTAGATTATGTAATATGTAATAATTGAATGTTTTATTAATTATTTCATATATGATAATGGCATTCATTGTTCGAGTTTTATTTTAAACTCTTTTATTTAGTTTGAGTAAATTTAATACTTTGTTTTATCCGAATAGATTGTTTTTTTGGACCCTATTCAAGTGAATAGGACGAACTTAGTATTTTGTCCCTAGTCACTCAATGAGGTGACGTCTCGAAATGACTAGATTGTAAGTCGATCGATGGTTGGTTCAGCACCATGGGGTCATGGAGATGACTGGTCGTTTACCTAGACAGACTGTATGACACTCTGTCGGACAGTGACATTGTAGAGACCCTTAAATCAATTATTTGATGCCTGGTCGTGGCAGGGTCTTCTATCTTATTCCTTTAAGTCGATTCTTTTGACTGGCGACCGTCTATCTGAGTCGGTGCAGTTTCCGATTGGTTTTGGTTGATGTTCTAGGTCGTGCCGTAAAAGGAGGCCGATGGACTTCCTCTGGATCATGGTGATCTGCATCATACAGAGTAGATGGATCAACAGGAATTGTCCACCCACGTTGGGTAAAAACATCTTTAGGCCACTCAAGGAGAAGTTACTGTAAATGCGTGGCCACGCTCGGAAAGAGATCTATGGTAGATTTTCCCGTCAGACAGTTACTCTCCCTATCGAGAAAACCACTCTAGATATTGTCAATCGCAAGTGCGACCTGGAAGACACCTTGCGTTGAGTGGGAGATGTGATAAAGAGACAAGAGAATCGGTGACCCACACTTGTGTCAGACAAGTGGGAGATTGTTGGAGTAGGTGTCCTCCACAATAGTGCGCCACATAATGAATCTTATTAAGGAATATAATTGGGATATTTATTTACTATATATATGATTAGTCAGTTGATACGTAACTCAATAACGTTTTGCTGACTGATTTTGACGTTATTGTCCGGCTGACGGCGGTGATCAACTGATCCCTTTCGGTCACACCTACAGGATGAATCATAATAACTAATTATTTGGTATACGTACAGTTAATTAGTACATTACATATATTCGATATGTAATGAGAGTTAATTGTTAGAAATTGAGTTAAGAACTCAAATTCGATTAAGTTTATTTTTCAATTATGCGATAATTGACTAATAAATTTATTTCTTATTTTAATACGATTAAATAAGATTTAACTTAGTAATTAATCGTTAAATTACTAAATTAGTTGAGGTTTTGAGATAGAGGTAATTAGTTAATTATATTTACAAAGAGTTGTAAACTAAATTAACTAAGCATTGTGGGACCCATTATATATTGATATAATGGTAGAATACTACTTAAAATGTTAAGTACATATTATTCATTTATTTGTGTCATATAATTGATATATGATCAAATTAACACTTAATTATACAAGATAATTAAGCATATGATTAATAAGTATTTGTGGGACAAATATCAAAAAATCAAAATGGATCAAATTGTGGCTCACATGGCCGGTTGTGGTGAAGTCAAATGATGATGATGGTTGTTCTTATTTATACTCATAAGCAACATATGCTTATGACATGAATAGCAAACATGATATCATTTTATTCACTACAACACATTACCACCTTACATGGCAATAAAATAAGAAGAAAACATCACCATTTTGTGATGAAATAACCGGCCCTCT
Organism: Heliosperma pusillum; assembly: GCA_022085475.1. NCBI lineage: Eukaryota > Viridiplantae > Streptophyta > Magnoliopsida > Caryophyllales > Caryophyllaceae > Heliosperma > Heliosperma pusillum. The sequence goes on from JAIUZE010069455.1 coordinate 2,541, forward strand.
TGGCTATAAAAGGAGAACAATTGTTGTTCATTCCTTCACTTATTCATTCTTACTTATTTATCATTCATTTCTCAAAACTCATCTTCTCACTACAACTCTCATATACTAATATTTCCTAAGTATTACTAGTGTAGTAATATAGTCTAATATTAGTAGTATATTATCTATCTTATGATCTAGTTAATAATAAGGGTAGATTGTTTGGTTCATCTTGGTGCAACTAAGAGGAGATCTTCTACTTTGGAGATTATTTGTGTTCAACCATATTTGTAGCTCAAGATCAACAAGAAGGAGTTCTTGTTGTTCCCTTATATTTTCCACATCAATGTGAGGAAATTTCTTCTCTTATATAAATGTCTTTATATTTGCATGCATGTTACATAGATCATTATAAACTAAATTAAAAAGTAATTTAGTAAATAATTAGAGGAGTCTAATTAAGGTCTATGGACTTTCAATATTTTCATAAGCAAAGACCGATACATTTTGAGTTTTGATGGGCTAGATGATTTGAATTGTTGACTGATTGCCAAGTGATTGGCCATTTGTGGGTTGGAATTAGTAATTCTCTTTTATTCTTGAGGAATCATAGTTTGAGATTGAGAAATGTTCGTTACAAGCTTTGGATAGTGAGTGCTCAGTTGTTATGGATTATAGAGTTAGAATGGTGAACCCATTTATCTTGAGGATTAGTAACCACCATAGTTTGCTAATGTGACTATTTATATTTGAGGCTTTGAGCGTAGTAATGATTGAATTAAGGATGTTATGGCGTATTAAAGAATCATTATAACCGATAATGGATTGTCGATTTTCCCTTGTCGTGAGACTTTGGATGAGGCTAGTTGGATCTTAGATAATTATGTTTTGTTGCGTGGATTGTGTTTTGACTTTCGAGGATGAGAAAGTTCATTGTAAATTTAGGATAATGAGTTTGAAGTAAATTGAATCAAGGGATTTTCATGGTAAGTCTCCTTTACCTTGTGGTTGTTAGCGATCTTGTTTCCCTAGATAAATATTTTGTTGGTGGTTTCTAGTAAGAGTTTTGATGAAACTAAGAAGATTAGAGTACGTAATGAATCTTACATGTGGATTGTTAGTTGTGGAGTCTACTGTGCCGATGGACTTTAGTGGATACTAAATGGATCTGAATAATTAGGTTATTGGCTAGAAATCTCGTGATTATGGAATATTTTTGTAGGGTTTCTGATGATTGAAAATGATGAGTTGCAAATTGGGTAAATTGCATTCTCTTGAGGATTTGGTTTATTAGTAGAGTTAGTGATGTCGAATTCTTGTAGATCTTCCTGCCGACTTTATCTTGATCTTTCTATCCCTAAGAGTTCGATTTATTTCGTTTTTGCGTGTTTTGTATATATTTTGTAATCGTGATTTGTGAACGATGTTCGAGTCGCGCTATGTACGTGTAATGTCTTCTATTTGATTTTATCCTTGAGAAAACTTCCAAATTTTCATATTGTATTTCCAATCTAAGGTTTCACCGAAGTTTTAAGGATGAATTTTGTACCTCCTTTTTGGAGAAAATAAATTTCTTTCGCTTTTATATTTGGATTTTGCGTTTGGTTGGATGTTTGCACTTGTTATTGGAGACGTCTGATAACTAGTCCTACACTTACTAACGTTGTTTTGAATTTCGACTTCACTATTTCGACATTAATTTGATTTGGATAATTTGAGTTCTCGTTCGCGACGGGCGTTCTTGAGATCCGTAAGTAAGTTTCGCACTTATGAAAAATTTCCTTAAACCATTTTCGAGATGAACCTCGTTTCATAAATGTTTCCCTTATAAGAGTTTTCGTATTAATTTTGAAAACCGATTCTTGTCCTTGATACTTTTGTTTTCTACTCTCAAGTTTCGAGGACGAAACTTTTTAAAAGGTGGGGTGATTGTAACACCCGCAAATGTACACTATTTTTATAGTAAAAATATTATATGGATACTTTTCAGCGAAATTTAGTTTTAGTTTAGAATTAAATTTCTCGTGTCTAATTTAGAATTTCCGAGTTCGTTTTCGGACTTTACGCGAGATTCGGAGTAAGTTACGTCTTAAGACGTTTTTCGGCTTTTTCTCATGTTTTCCACTTACTCCTTCATATTCTCCCTCATAACCCTTACTCTCTCACATTCACTCTTCTTCTTCCACACCAAGTAAACACCAAAAACCCTAACCTTCTTATTTGCTCAATTTAATATCGATTCTACTCCTTCGTTTCTCGCTCAAATTCACTAAGGTTCGTCTTATTCTTTCCCTCTCGTCGTCCTCTATCCGTATTGGTAATAAAATTACCCTCTTTCTCGCTTTTCAATTTATCCGTCTTTCTCAAAGGTGAATTATATTCATCTTTTATTATCTAATTGTAGGTGGTGACCTCCAAAACCCCGACAAAGACTACTTCGTGATAGAAGAGGACATCGACGCGGATTGAAGACGCGAAAAGGTAACGGTGAAGGGTTACTCGATATCATTTACGTGTTTTAATGTGTTTTCTATGTTAGAAATCGTATTTAGAATAAGGTTAGTAATCATAGGAATTGTGTTGTTGATGATGGTTGTTGTTAGTTGATAATTGATATGAGAATTGATGGTTTGTGATGATAAATGTTGATTGTTGTATGTTGATGACAAGACAGAGATTGAACGCGTGCCTGAGACCAGGACGCTGGCAGCGTCCATGGACGTTGGCAGCGTCGTGAGGACGCTGGCAGCGCTGCCTGGCGCAAGCAGTGTTTCTTGCTGCCAGTTTTTCCCTTGGTTGAGTTTCGTTGACCCTTTGAATTCTAGTCCCGCCTTGACTTTCCTTGACCCTTTGGACTTCGTCTTCTTGCATTGATGATTTGTTTGTAGCCCACTCCAATTGTCGGGTTTGGGTCTCGGGTTTGATGTTAAGTGAATATTTGTATGATTTTAACCCCCAGTTTAGCTCGGATCTATATGTCATTTGTACTTTGTTAAGCCATTTTATGAGCTAATATCGTCTTCTAGGCGAATTCCTGTGTTCTAACCTGTTTTGTAGGAAAATGACGTTTCTACGCTCTTTTTCTATATTCCCGAGCATTTGCCTAGAACCCGACGATTTGAAGAAGCAAGCTTGACCAAGTGAAAGGCATTTCAAGAAGGTTCACTAACTCAAAAGAGAGAAGAAGTAAAGACGATGTTGCAGTTATCGGAAGATCAATCAATTAGGCGAAAGAATTCATTGCTTTACATCAAACCCTATCAACAAACCCGATTGAAGAGGTCAAGGGGGATGATGGAAGTCAAGTCAAAGCAAAGGGAGATCAAACGTTATTCAAAATCTTCTAGATGACAACTTACCCGATCGGGTATCCCTGCTGCTTCGAGCAAGTTGCTTCAACTTCCTTCTTTTGTCTTATATGTTCAATGCTCGACCCCTTCCCCACGAAACCCTAATTCTATATAAAGGATGCTCCAGCCCCTCTTCTCACACAACTCATCTCAATTTCATATCATCTCACACACAACATCTCTTCTTTTTCTTACATTTCTCTTTAGTTTAGAAATTCTAGTTTAGATCATTTTCTTCTTTTGTCTTTAGTTCTTAGTTTATTTCTGTCCATTCTACATCAAAACCTTAGTTTAGATCAATAAGAATTTCAATCTTTGCAATCTACTTTGTTGGGTTCAAGTGTTATAATTCAAGGAACGATTATTCTATGCAAGGGATTTCTATTATTGTTATCGCTTTCATTGTTGATCGTCACCTAGGTATTTCTAATTTATCCTTTGTTTAATGTCCTTATTGTTTTCTATTTGATTATTATCTACTATTCATATTATCTTAGATTCATTTTATTATCGTTATAATCGTAATTTCATTTCTTAGATTATCAATTAGCGTCGTTATTATCGCCACATAAAAAGTCTTAAATTATTGTCAAAAACAATTAAACATGTCTATCCTAGTTTTTATTATCACCATCATCTTAGATATAAACATTATCATGAGTGAGTAGTCACCTTTCTAGGGTGTAGGGTAGCCATGTTAGATTGATTAAAAGATGATAATTGGATAAAAGAAATTGTGCTTTTAAAACATTGTGTCTATGCATGTTTGGACTATAGCGATAGTTGACGATTCCTGATCAAAATCATTGACTAGTATGGAATTCTTTTCCAAGTTAGAGATACAAGAATTGAATAGACAAAGCATAACATGGTAGATTAAGACCTAGTAAATTGCCTACAAGCCTGCTAGACCATCTGATCTATGATTGTAATGAACACATCATTCTTACGAACTCACAATGAATTATTTGCATGTTCCAAATCCAAATACATCAATATGTCAATCTACATGTGTGAACCTACTTCCCTAGATGCTTTCCATTATTATTAATTCATCATTTGTTTTATTGCTTTCATCTTCAATTGCTTTTATTTTGTTTTCATTTATGCTTTTTGTTAGTTTAGATATCATAATCCCAAAACCCAGAAACTCGTTAGATAAAACCCAATTGCGAGACACTTCACATTCTATAGGAAACACCATCTCCCTGAGGATCGACCCCTACTTCCCTAATTACATTAAAATGTTATTAGCCTAGTCTGGGTAAATTATCTTTGTATCGGGCTCGCGACAAGCACGATCATTTGACTTTGACTTTTGTTGACTTCCGGGTTTGACTCTAAAAGTTGACTTTAAATATTAATGTTTCGAATATATGATAATCCTTTCGCTTGTATCGCATGTTTTGTGACAGTTTTTGATATGTCCCACTTTGAGTCGGTTTTACAATTGTTACGGTTTGAGCACTAATTTCCTATGTGCTTTGTACTCTCATTCCCTTGGCTACCTCCACGTTCGTAAGGCTGGAATGTCGGAACGGGGAGTGTATTCTTACTGCTTAATTGCATGTGTTAGTGGGCATATGACGACGTTGTTGGGAGGCGAACGCTTTGCGTTAATCGACCCGGCCGTCAAATGTTGTATACTTGCAAGGTGGTGTCCATTTGGGCATGTAGTGTACCGCGTGTTATGGAGGCTTGTGCTCTTTTCCGCCTGTTCGTGAAGGTTGCACAAATTTGGGGTACTCGGCGTCAATGATGGGACCGCGTCTTGGATCGAAATGTCCATCGCATGTCGAATCGAAATGTGATTCTGAATTCTGGCCGATTTAGACAGGACCGTATTATTATCGCTTCTACCAGGAGGAAATTAGTCTACATATACGAAATGTATTGAATCGTGTATGCGTTCAGGGCAATGATTTATCCCGTGGATGCCTTTTAATCATACTTGCATGTACACGGTGCTAGTGCGTGTCATTTACCGTGAGAGATGTCGTCAATGTATTTGTATGTTTGGATGGATGATTATATGATTGATTATTTGTGATCTTTGGATGACTTGGCATGGTTTGTTTGTCGAGTCTCAATCTTATCAAACTTATGCCGCTAACGGTGAGATGCAAGCCCTAGTGAGAGTGTATGGTTGCCTAAGAGTGTCATCCCCGAGTCATTCTATAACATGATGGTTACTGATTTGTACTTCATATGCTCTTATCCTTATATATTGAATTGCCTATTTATCCTTCTCGTATTTCACATGTATATCTATATATGCATGCTTCTACTTTTGTATTTCCGTTTATGTACATTTATTGTGATATGGCTGGGAGAACCCGGAGTTACTCCCCACTGATTGTGGCGTTCATGTTTTTTCATGGATGAACAGGTTGCTTGATTGGATGGCTTTTTGCTTGTGGTATTTTGGGTTCGGGTGTGAGCTAGCGGGCGTTGGCCTGGATGAATCACCTCTAGACGTTGTTTAACTAGTTTGCTAATAACTTTTATATTTGATACATTTTGAGAGACTACGTCTCTTTGTAGTATATTCTATTTTAGTTTGTATATATTTGACATTCCTCGTATTTCCGCTATATTAATCACATGCTTTTATGTTTTATTTCCGCATTCCCGAGGGTTGTCACAACTAAGTATATTCTTCTAAATTCTTATTATCCTTTGAAACAACAAAAATTATATTGCAATGAAAAAAAACAAATTAACTAAAAATTAAATTCATGTCTAACATGTTTTATACTAATGAGGTTACAGCCATGCGTAAAGATAAACAATTAATCTCAAATGTACACGTGATTTTCACGACTACAAAAGCTAGCTAATGGGACTATAGATGGATTGGGTGCAAAAGTGGCACAACATTGACAACTTGATATGGAGGTTCAATCCCCTTTTTTGGCTTCTTCTCAAACTTTTCTTCATCTCTTATATTAGAAATTTATTCAGTAACGTTTCTTGAATCTTACCTTCTCTATTTTGACTTTAATTGATCTCTATTTTAGCATAGGAGATCTTTTTCAGTCATAAGGTTTAATTTAAGATTTTAAATAGAAATTTTTATGAGTTAATACCATATAATGATACTAGTAAAACGATGTTAACTTTGGGAGGATTTGATATCATAAATCTTATTTTCTCAACAAGTTTTATGGGTAGGTTTAACTAGTTTAGGCCTTTAATAAGGACAAAAATAAAACCTAAAAAGTGGACCTCTTCTTCTTATTTGCGTTCCAAGATTTTCAATCTGGAACACCTAAACTGAATGTGGGAACGTCTGTGCACAACATTCACGCACATTGAAAAAATAAGAAATAAGTACATAACAAATCACCTAGCTACACATGGAAAGAGAACACTGAAAGGTGTGTTTTACATGTTTTCAAACATTGCTTTATTTTTATAAAAATACGTGCATATTAACAATACATAAAAGTTATACCAATATTTTTTACATTTTCATATTCTACGAATAGATACCTCATTTGATATATTTTGTAACTAATTTTAGTTCTATTTATTTCTCCACCTATAAATATCTAAAATAAAAATTTTAAAAACCATAAAAAGTACAAAATTTGAAAAAGAAATTAATATTACACTTTTCTTCCTTGTACCCTCAAAATTTTCACTTTTTTAACTCGTACCCTTGCGTGTCACATATCCTAATTGTACCATTGACGTTTACATTAGTTCCCAAGCGTGATTCAAATAATAAAAAACATTAATTTGGGCTATTACTTGCCAACATGGTGAGTAAGACTGATGACATGGACTACTTATATGGCATTTATATATATACTACCCTCAAATAAACACATCACATCTCATTTCTTTTTATTCAAACTGCTTTGATAACCTTCACCTCCCTTACCTCATTCATATTCAACGTCACTCACGTCTTCAATCCCTCCAACACTTTTACATTCCTGTTGGCATTTCTCTCTTCTTCATTTTCGGGTATATCATCTGGTTTTTTTATTAACAACGACTAATATGTGTTTGTAGTTTATATGTGATGATATCAATTAATGTGTATTTTTTTGGGTGTGAAGTTAGGTAGATAAACTTGTTAATCCAGGAACTTGTTTTATTTTGGTTTGGTGAAGCTTAGTTGTTGACCTATTATGAAATCCATGGGCATCTTTTTTTAAAAAAACTGACATACTTATGTAAACAATGACATTTTTTTTATATTTAATGAAGCAAATCTACCTAAAAAGGTGAGAGGACCAAGTAATTAAATAAACAGAGGGTATAAAATACATGATGAAAAATGGAGGAATTATTGAAAAGAATAAAGAATGACAAATTGAGGAATTAATGGAAAAAATTGAGGATATATTACAATGGATGAAGAATGGATGAAATAATGGAAAAATAGAGGGAAAATATTGAAAAATTGGGGGTAAAATTTGTGCATGTGTAAGTTAAATAAAGCAGAAAGAAAAAAGCCATGTTGACAGCTTATTCATGCTAGGTTGGCAGTTAATGGTGCAAATTAACGTTTCTTGCTATTTGAATCACGCTTGGGAATGACTAATGAAGATTAATGGTAAAATTATGATTATGCGAAATGCATGGATACAACTTATATAAGTGAAAACTCTAGGGATACAACTTATATAAGTGAAAACTCTAGGGGTACAACTTAGAAAAGTGAAAATTTTAGGGGTATAAGAGAGAAAAACCCAAAAAATAAATTATGGTAAAAGGATATATATGTGATGTTAAGTAGGTTAAAGAAGGGTTGCAAGACTAACTGATAAAATAACAAAATCAGAAACTAGGTCTTGTAAGCTGATTATTAAGTATATATATTAGTATTTTAATGTAGAAACCAGATCTAAGTAGGGTTGCATGAGCAACGGATAAACATGTGTAAGTTAAATAAAGCAGAAAGAAAAAAGGCATGTTGACAGCTTGTTCATGCCAGGTTGGCAGTTTATGGTGCAAATTAACGTTTTTTGGTGTTTGAATCACGCTTGTGAATGACTAATGAAGATTAATGGTAAAATTATGATAATGTGAAACGCATGGATATAACTTATAAAAGTGAAAACTTTAAGGGTACAACTTAGAAAAGTGAAAATTTTATGGGTACATGAGAGAAAAACCCAAAAAAAAATATGATAAAAGGATATAATAGGAATATGTGATGTTAAGTAGGTTAGAGAAGGGTTGCAGGAACGACTAATAAAACAACAAAATCAGAAATTAGGTCGTGTAAGTTGATTGATAAGTATATATTAGTATTTTAATGTAGGAACCAGACCTAAGTAAGGTTGCATGAACTACGGATAAACATGGTCTAAGTAACTTCATGGCTCCATTACACTGACCTAAATTCAGGAAGGAGGAGGAAAACATGCGATTTTTCCAAATACTTCGTTCAGATCATTTGTTTAGTTGTACTTTTGAGCAATAGACTAAGAAAAGGGAGGGATCTTTTGGGGATAACGGTATTGGATCATAAGTGGACAATAATTCAATTGGGTGTTCAAATAACCCATCAAAATATATAAAGGTAAACAAATGAATGTGATTCCCATAAATGGAAAAAGTAAACAAGACCCAGGACGGAGGGCGTAGTAAGTCTCTTTTAAGACGACATTATATGTCTTAAATTTAAGACGGACCAAGTGTATACCCTTTGTGTATTTAAGACTACATTATACTCCCTCCCATCCAGACCAAAGGTAACATTTGGCTTTTTGCAATATTCATGAGTGTGGAGAATCTTTGGTATTATTCCTAATATATAAGAGAAAATATAGTCATGCGAGATCTTGTTTGATTCATCATCATGAATGCTATAAGAATATCAAATTATTATAATTTTTAATAATGTGTAACTAAAGATATTCACGTTGCAAAACGCGCATCGACAAGTGTGAAAAGCCCAATGTTACCTTTGGTGTGGATGGGAGGGAGTATGTCTTAAACTTAAGACGGACCCAAGTATATACCAAGTATGATACTTGATTCGTTTTAAGCTAAAGACGGATAATGTAGTCTTAAATGAAAATTTGTGGTTACAAAATACTCGTAGTCGTAGATCACAAATTCTTGTTAGAGACAACCACTTTTCGTCTAATATGCGATCATTTTATGGTAAATTGTAACTACAATGCTACAACTAGTGCTACGGTTTATGGTAACTTGTTTTTCAGTAGTGATTATATTCGACTATAAAATAATTATAAAATCTCATCTTATTACATCAAAGCAAGACCAAAAGCAATTATTAGATTATACAACCAGATGTATACAATTGATAATATAGATTTGAAACTTTATATCAAAGAACTTGAGCTTATATATACACTAGTTTTAAACCCGTGCAAAGATGCATGAGATTGCTTTTAAAAACATTGATATTTTAAATATGTTTTTCGATTGATTCGAATATATTTTGCAAAAGAATCAGAATGAATAATTGAATAATATTATGTATGATAATAATAATAATAATAACATTATTAGAACATAATAACGCCGTGTTTATATATTTTCTGTTTTTATATAATTTAGAATCATATAAAATGATTACTAAGAGAAAGAAAATCTAAGCTACACGTGGTCAAAACTCATACAGATTACCCAAGTCAGCTTAGTTTTGTAGTTTGACATTAAACCGATTTATAACAATGCATATATTAAGGTACATCGCCCAATGGTCGTAACTAGCTGAAATTCAGAATAAATTGAAGACCTGTCAAACGATGACTTGAGCCGGAAAACCGAGCGAATTGAAATGCGTTAAAAAAAAACCCCGTCCTTTTCGACCTAAATTAAACCCGAAGCGACCCGACCTGGTAATAACACTAATATTTAGGGTCAAGACCCACACGACCCGTGACCAACCCGAAAATAGGTAAAATTTATTAAAAAGTTGAGTTTATAGTAAATAAACCGGATTATAAAACATCGTCGACGTTTTATAAAACATCGTCGACGTTTTTAAAAAAAAAGACATAACTACCCTTACTCACCCTTCATTCACTCTCCCTCCTAAACACACCCTCTCTCTCCTCCCCACGACGACCCACCACCGTGACGCCCACCACTCTCTGCCCACAACGACGAAGCCACTGCCCACCACCACGGCGGACCTCAGACACCACCGTGGACGTCATTTTCCCTAAAACATCATAAAAATCGCCAATCGTCATACATAAAATGTTCAATCATCATAAAAACCGTTATACAATGGCATAAGATCGTAACAAAATACACTACCGTAAAAAATCGTAAAAACGTAAAGATGAAAAAATATAAAAATGTTAAAGAGATTCTATAAAATGTCCAAAAACAAGATAAAATACCCGAAAACACGGATATAACGTCCAAAGTTAACATTGACACCCTATGTCGACGTTAACTTTGGACGTTGCTTACTATAGTCAACGTCCAAAGTTAACGTCGACATAGGGTGTCAACGTTAACTTTGGACGTCAACGTTAACTTTGGACGTTGTCTATAGTAGGCAACGTCCAAAGTTAACGTGGACACCCTATGTCGACTTTAACTTTGGACGTCACATTCCCCAAAACGTCATAAAAATCGTCAATCATCATAAAAATCGTCATACATACAATGTGCAATCGCCATAAAAACCGTTATACAATGGCATAAGATCGTTACGGAAATATACTAACGTAAAAAATGTAAAGAAGAAAAAAATATAAAAACGTTAAAAAGATTGTATAACTTGCCGATGAATCGTCACTCGTCATTGATTACCGTTATATTTTTACGGTGTAATTTTTACTTCAAATCGTCTTATTAATTTTTTTTTGTTTTTGGGTGATTTTATGAGATGGTGTAAAATATGAGAGATAGAGTAGAGATATAAAGTAGAGGTAAAGGTAGTGTGTGTCTTTTTTAAAAAAAACGTCGACGATGTTTTATAAAACGTCGACGATGTTTCGCAGCCCTCTAAATAAACCGAATATAAAATTATAGAAATAGTTTAAACTTATAAATTTTTTGTAATAACATATGTTACTTTTTATTTTAAAACATAGTTTAGTTTTAACAAATAACTAGTTGTAATCCCGTGCAGAATTGCACGGAATTGAATATATAAGGGGATTGAATATGTAATAGTTCGTTGGAATGTGTAAAATATTGAAGAATAATTTGCACAAAATATAATTTAAAATTCAAAATTGTAATAGTACTAATCATCAATATAATCTACGGAAATTCTCACGGTACCCTCCAATCTAATATAGGCAAGTTACAATGAATATAAATAATGTATTAAAATTTCAAATATTCGAAAACGGATTAATGTACTTTGATTTTTGAAATCGCCTCCCCAATTTTTGTCCCTTAAAACAGAGGTAATTAAAAATGATCAAATATCATCTTACTTAAACATATACTACAAATATGATGTGTTCGTATGTATTCAACTTTTATCTTATTTATTTATATTACTTATCTCATCTTAAGTTTAAAACGGATACAAATGTCTTACAATTAAGAATTTGTGAAACAACGGCCCAAGCTAAAATAAAAGCCCAATTAATATAACCTATCGTCTGATTTTACACGGCCTTTTGGCCTTTCCCCTTGCCTCTAGTTTTCTTACTAAACGATTTCATCTGGTAGATATCTACCCTAGTTTCCCCTTGCCTCCATAGTCCTCCTCCTTCCACCTGACTCAATCTCACTTATTTTCCCATTTCACTCTATAAACATAACTCTAGTGCAATTTGTCCGTTTAATTATGTAATTCCACTATCATGACTCTGAAATAGTAGATCTGCCTAATTTTTTCAAAGGTAATATTAACATAATTACTTTCATGTTGAAAAGTTATTTATTTTTGTTATATTTTCACTCTTTAATCACTACTTGTATTTTTTTTCATGTTTTAAGTATATATTCACTCATTAAAACTTATTTTTATCTTTCACTTTTTAATTTCGTAGATCTCATGCTTTCATTTTTATTGAGGTCAATAAGTAATATCCTTGATTTCTTTGTCCCTAAACAAATAATAATAAATTCTGTTTTTTAAGCATTTTTTTTCCAGTTTTTTAAAAGCATAATTTTATTTCTTTTTTTTTTTCAGATATTTGTTCATCGCTTCATCTATATTAATTGGCTATTTTTGTAATAAAGATTTTCGACCCCAATATTAAAGTATTTTGGTTTCAATAATTTGTCACAGCTTTTTTAACATAATGTTAAATACTCCGTAAGTTTTTATCATTATAATTTTTTATGGTTTTTTATTCTAAATAAATAATTGGCTATTAGAAATTTATTTGCAATTACTTTTTCCAGGCATACTTTTGTTCTATCCTGAGCAATTTTTGGATTTGTATATGTAAATTCATAACTTTTTAATAATATGTATATACAATATACTCCTCAAAACTTTATAGTAAAGAGCTCAAAAATCTTCTGCATTATGCTCAAGGAATGAAATGCACATAAAAAGAATGAAATTAAATAAAATCAGAAAACGTGGGGTCCTACATCCCAAAAAGAAATTTTCAGAGCAGAGAGGGTAATTAATGTTTTAGTTTTGATCTGAGGTCCACTATTCCTGAAATCCTGCAGCCAATCAGAAAACAGCATTTGTTTCTGCTTTAATATATAGTAGATTAAATGCTAAAATGATTACCGTATAAAAAATAGTTACTGTTTGTGACGTACATGTCACAACAGATCAGTCAAATACTTCGTATAACATTACAATATTGAATATATCAAACAAAAAATGCATATTTTTACAAACATGCATGATATATTAAAGTGGATAAATATAAAATCAATAATAATTATATGTTTATTTACAATTAGAGAAAATAAACATTTGTAAAAGTGCGTTAATCAGACCCGTTTCTGATCCGAAATTCGACCCAAACCCGTATAAACCTGTATTTTGCAAACCTGAAATTAACTCAACATGTATTTTACTCGAACCCAAAGTGGCTGAATCTGTAACCCGTCCGTCCAACCTGTTTCACATGCCGTATTTGTGTGAGCCAAAAAAATATAATGTATAGTAAAATAGAATATATTACGAAGTACTCTGTAGATGATATATTATTATGTTAAAAAGTATGAATATTATTAACCATGTAAAGCCATACATACGAAGAAGTATTATTCAGAGTCTTTCTCTTTTTAAATATAAACGGACAAAATATTTAAGATGGAAAAAATACATCTTAAAGAAATTTATTTTGTAAAGCTAGTATTGTTTAAGACGGTACGGATCATATATAACCCTACGTATAAATCGTATATAACAAAAATCTTTTTACGTTTTTCAATAAATTCTTGTGTTATATTTATTCAACATGAGTATATTTAACTCATCTTAAGTTTAAGACGAATAATAATAACTGTATTAAATACGAATTTGTAAGTTTTATACCATAGTATTTTTTTTAGGAATATGCCGTAATTCGAATGTCATTATGTCATCATACAATTGGGTTTGTGCGAGAAATACGCGGCTGAACAAAGCCCTTGATTAATTATCCCATAGTATGTCATTATGTCAAGTATCCCACTGTCGTTAGTCGTCACTAATAAATCAACAAAAACCCTAACTTTTCCTTTGTGTGTGCTCACTTGCCGTTGCTCAAGTCCTCCTTTGTTTAATGTCTTTTTTCCCATCTCTCAATGTTTCTTTCTTCGATCTTTCTCATCCTCAATAATCATATTTAAGTTCAAATAAAATTATGAATTTTAGTTCATTTTAGTAGAACAATTTTCATGGATTCTCTTATGATAAAATATAGGAAACTCTATCTAAGTTTTGAGGTTTATTTACATTATCATATTTTATTATCAATTTTAATTGCTTCATACGAAGTATTATTTTTATGCATATTTTTCTATATTTAACTACTTCAAGTTTTATACATGTATTTGATGATTCATTATTAATATTTATTTGTACTATTTTTTGAAATACCTCAAACGTTACAGTAAATTTTCATCATCTTAAATCGGTTTATTTTGAGATTTTTATTTTTCTTGATAAATCGGTTCTCTTAGATTTATGTGAATATTTATTTTTGTTTTTGATTTATTAGCTTGCATCTCCAAATTTGTTACATCATATTACAAAAAAACATTTATTAAAATTATTTAATTAATTTATTGTCCGCATCTAGATTTTTTATGTATTATAAACTTGGTGCATGAAAGTATGTTGCAGTGTAAATAATTCTTGTGGGAAGGAGAGAGAGTAATTAAATGCTTTAGAAAATGTGTGGGCCCTACTTGCAAAAAAATGTGAAAAAGCGTGAGTTTTTTATATATAGAGTAATAGGAAGACTGGAAAAAACTCAGCTTTTATATATAGAGGAGATTTTACGAGCTTTACTGAGAAGAATATGAGCGTCAACTCAAAGTATTATGATAAAACTAAACAAAAATACATATAAGCTCAATTAGATTTTAATTTTGAGACCTAGAAAATTACAGAGTAAAATGTAACTAAAAAGTTTATACTTCCTCCTTTCCATTGAGTTGTTTACGTATTCCGTTTTGGGCCGTTCCATTTGATTGTTTACGTTTCTATTTTTGGACATGTTATGAGCTTATAAATTACCAAAGTGCCCTTACTTTTAATTAAACCAAAGTCACCAACTTCACCCCCAACGGCCCAACCTAACCACTGAGTATCATTGACACCACCAACCATCCACATGAACCACCATTGAAATCCCCAACCACGACCACCACCACCACCGAGTCCGACCTCTTTTCTTCACATTCCACACAATTCCGACCACGTCTGCACAGTCCACACACTACTCCTTCAAGCTAGAGCCACCTCCGTCATCCAAACCCACCGCCTCTCCACCGACCACCACCACTTCACCATTTTTGACGCCTATTCTATTATCTCCACCGATCTCCAATGCCGAACTCTAGCACCACCGCCACTAACATCATCGACCAATTCATCTCTCTCCTCTGATCTATTGTATAATGCGAACGTGGCTATGAAGTAGAATCCAATGGTGGTTCAAATTGTTGATTTTGGGTGTTGAGCACGGTGGTTCAACCATTGCTATGGTGGCTATGAAGTTTGGTGAGGAAGGAGAGAGGAAGTTACTAGTTAGTGGTCTGTCAGTTTGGTGAGAAAGCAGGAAAGTGATAGGAAGTGATAACTCAATTGAGGGTAGTAATGTCATTTAAGAGCCAAAACCCTCCCTACCCCACCTGTTTTGCATTTTTCTTAGTATTTGTGCAAAAAGCAAACGTAAACAAATCAATGGAACGGAGGAGGTATACATTTAGTTGTATAATTTTATACGTAGATCAAATGAGGGTAGATATCAAGTTGTAGGAAAGACAACGTGTCATCAACATGGCCAGATCTCAGGCGATGATGAGAGTGGCAAGGATCGGACTATCAAAGGGCCCACAAAGCACAATTCCAAAACAAACCCAAGTGATGGGGTATGAATGAACATGGGCCCACCTGTTCAACAACCAAACGGGTTACCCACAGAAAATAGAGAGCAGTATGGAGACGCATCATTTATTGCTTAAGACGGGTAACCCGTCTAAATGCTTTATACAGGTCAAGTTCCTTCATAAGAAAACAATTGAGTTTGTGAGGGAGCTCGACACATCTGAAAGTTCAAGATAGGTCGTTTCGTCTGAAATGAGAATTTGGGATGGAGACGTATGCTTGGCAAATGGCATTTGTCTGGTATAATTGCTTTGATTATTGCTCCCATGGGCGTACCTACCTTGTAGCAAGGGGTAGCACTTGCTACCCCAAATCTAAAAAAATCGGTTTAAAAATTAAAATCCGCTACCCAAAATAACTGGAGCACTATGCAGCCAAATACATATTAACATGCGCAATTAGTATACATGAAATGTGAGTAGCACAGTTGGTGTTATTGGGCTGATTTATTTTGATACGTCAGGGGATCGAGCCATATTCCAACCATTTTTATTGTTTTTTTCTCCCTAAATAACTATTCAATGCATTAAATGTTTTTAGAATTTGATAATGAATTTTCGTGCCACTATTTCCCTTTTATTTGATTGAGTGATTTACTTCAATTTAATTTTCAGATTTTTTAACTACGGTATCTGTCATTCATTTTTCCGATGAATTAATAAGTTCATTGTTTCTATTTCTTTACTAATGAATTTATTCTATAAATGAGCATTGCGTCTTGTGAATAATCTTTATTTTCAAAATGTTTTAGAAATTTTCAAATGAAAAAGGGTTATTAAAATAAGGAGAGCAGCTTTATTTTGTGCACCTTTAAAACAAATTTAAATTTAAAATAGTATAGCTAAATAATGAAAGTAAGTTATAACAAGGAAATGAGAGCTTGTTACTCTATTTGATTTGACGAAATATAACAAGATACTACGTAACATTCATTGGATTCACATTACGAATGTAATAAGGATTTGTATTGCAAAATCATTTTGCAAATTACGATCTCTAATTTTGTAAGACACGATTATATGACAAAAAATTTTGCTACCCCAAGATTTAAATCCTGGCTCCGCCCCTGATATTTGCTCCCCCTATTTCCAACACAATATCTCTCACGTGTTGCAAGTTTGCAACAAACCTCTTCCTCACGTCTCCGAAATCCATTTTCACCTATCGTCTTATCATTTCACTTTCATCAGCTTCCATAAAAAAATCAATTGGTCTTGCTTTAAACGGACGATTTTGGTCCGAAGTAATAAGACGAGATTTTATAATCACTTTACAGTTATATATAACCACTGTTGAAAACAAGTTGATATAAGCTGTGATTACATTTGAACAAAAATTGGTAACATAATCCCGTCTTATTTTTCAGACGGAAATATTCGTCTGAAATAAGAATTTGCGTTAAAAAATACTCTCATTATTTTGGAAATTTAGAATGATTTTAGAAATTTGACTTATTTAACATTCTTATCATTTGACTTATTGGTAATGGCGTGTTTCTTCCGTATTTTTGATTCGCAAAATACGAGCCTACGTGAACACCATTTTGATAAATACTTTTAAATCTGACCTAAAACGACAAATACTATCAATATATCATACTCCATTCAATTTCATTGATTTATCTTGATAAACCAACAGATCCCATGTGCATTATCGGATAATAATGTGGCGTTACTGGGTGGTACTTAACATTGGCATTTATAATATCAATACAATGTGGCTAAGTTGGTAAGTGTAGTATTCAACTTCTTTAGAGAAGTGTGTTCGAGCCCTGTTGCACTCATTTTTTAAGTTGTTTAAAATTTAATAATTTTATGATGTTGGTGGGATTTGAACCCCCAACCATTTGTACAAAACTTTAGCATGTGACCACTTTGACAACTCTTATATTTGTGTATTTGAAGACATAAAAATGCTAATAAACCAAATCTAACTGTCCATCATATGATAATTTTTAAGACATTTTTTTTACTTATTTCTTACTTTCTGAATTTTTTCAAAATATGAGTGTGTTGTTAATGTTTATTCGAATTTATATAATAAGTTAACTATAAGATTGTTGGTTTGATTACCATGGTTATGTTTTTTTTTCAAAAGTCTGACTAGCATATATTGCATGTATGGGTTTGAAAATCGACCGCTAAATTCACTATGGAATTATGAAAATTTCAAATATTATTGCGCCCACATTTTCAAAATATTGCCTTGTTTTAGCGAGATTAGGCCATTAAAATCCATAGAATATGATTAAATCGAGCTATAAAAACATTCCCGTCGTAAGGGGTAAATTCGTTATTGTAACTCGGAAAAAAAATTTGTGCCCCCCATAGGGAAAATTCCTGGGTCCGCCCCTGTGTGGTATAACTGTAAACTTACTGAATATTTTCATTTCTCTACCGTAGTTTTTAAATT
>JAIUZE010069457.1:0-10111 GCA_022085475.1 Heliosperma pusillum
ACTTTTTTGTATTTCCTTCTATGTACGTTTAATGTGATATGGCTGGGAGAACCCGGAGTTACTCCCCACTGACTGTGGCGTTCATGTTTTTCATGGATGAACAGGTTGCTTGATTGGATGGCTTTTTGCGTATGCTATTTTGGGTTCGGGTGTGAGCTAGCGGGCGTTGTCCCTGGAAGATTCACCTCTAGTCGTTAATTAGCTTGTTTGCTAATCACTTTGACATTGTTAACCTTTTGAGAGACTACGTCTCTTATCTTATAGTATTTTGTATTCGGTTTGTAATTTGACACTCCTCGTATACTTATCTTGCATGTATAAAGGTTTTTAAAATACCGTTTTTCCGCTTATTATATCACATGCTTGTATGCTTTATTTCCGCATTCGCGAGGGTTGTCACATTTTAAGCCAAAATGAGCTTTATGGAATAAGTAGTTTAAGGACAAACAACCAAATAAAGATGAGAAAATCAAGGCAAATTGGGTTGACAAATGATATTGGGGTCGATATAGTCGGGTCGGGTACGGTACTCAATGGTGGAAAGGCGATCAAAGCACTCCTTCACGTAATTAGGTTGGGCGGCGAGGCATGAATCAAAGTTTCGAACCTTCATGGATAGAACCTCCGTCGCATCATAAATGGTGTGCATACCGTCGCGCATTTCCGAACCACTTTTCACTAATGCACCTTCTTGGCTAACCAAGAATTACATCCGATCCCGTTGCCTAAAGAACTCTTGTCAACTCATTACTCACACCGGACCCACCATGGTCACGGGTTGAGCTAGAACTCCTCATAGCCACGGTTTTGACCACCTTGTCAACAACCGCATCAATTTTCTTGTCTTGCGCATCAAGGCGCTGCATTACCTTCCCCATAAACAAATCTAATTTTGATTCAATACTCGAAAAATCAACAACATTCGATTTACCATCAACCGAACCACCTTTTGATTGAAAAGTCAATTCCGAACCCAATGCCTCCATTTTCATAAATTTCAAGTAAGTATCATTCATATCGTCTTTCAAATTGACGCCATAACTCTAGTCGGATTAACAACCCCTTTAGCCTCAAGAACACGAGATACCCACATGCTGAAGGGTAAGTCTAGGGTCGTATAGACTTTATCCTCGGTCACCGAAAAGCTAGTTTGAGAAATTCAAGAAAAAACAAGAAAAGCAAGGCTGACACAGTTACCTTCAAGCCAATTCTTAACCACCATCATCTCATAACACGCAATTTTATCCCGTCCACCTCGACGGGAAACCACCGTATTCCACAAAAAATTACAGAAATTTCAATTTTGAGGATAAACATCCCGCCAAGACACAACTTGATAACATAGCCCGATCATCAAAAGAACGCTTAACAACCAGTTTAGTCGTGTCCGACAACTTGATAATGTACTCCGGTCAATTTTGATTCCATCATCAGGAACCAAAAACAGAGTACAAAAATCGTCAATGGAAACCGAAACTTCTCGGCCATTCACCACGGCATGTAAAACTCCAGATTTCAAAGAAACGGAAGCATAAAATTGAATTACCTCGATCGGATAGATAGGACCCGAAAACCGAGACATTTGCTTCCACTCTTGAAAAGTCAAGAAATCGTTGAAGAATGTCAAAGCTTGATAATTTTCACACCACTCCTTCGGGAAACTACGACCACCATGAATACCATATTTTGCAACCCGGTTAACCTATTTTCGTTCTTCCTTTGTTAATCGAAGTTTGTCAAGTTCGGATGCCGTTTCTTGAGGCGAAAACTCACGAAACAGAGGACGGTTATTCCCTCGGTTTCCGTGTTTTCTTTGTCCTTATTAACATCATCGTGTACCCTATTCTTCCCCTTATTTAATCTACGTTGTTTCGTACCTTCTAGCACCGAGCCCGACTCGGTTTGTGTCATATTGGGTGATTTTTGGTTGGTTTTAGGAGAGAGATTAGTGGGCATGCAAGGTGTTTGAGTTTTGGAGTTTACGGTGTTGGTGTTTTTGGTAGTGGACCGTGTGGAAGCCATTGTTGAAAGCTTGATTTTTTTTTTCGTGTAGAAGAAGGAAGGTGGAGACGGTGATGTGTGTTGATGGTGATAGAGATAGGTAATTATGAAAAGTAGTGTTGGGGTTTGAGTTATGTAGAGTAGCACGTGTAGGTGCCGGCTATAGAGCCCTCTTTTTTTTTTTTTTTTTTTTTGAATTTGGGTTGGATAGTAAAAGAAATCTAGGGTAAATATAAGTGAGATATGGTAAGGATAAGATTAGGTAAATCAAAAAAATATGGTAAGATAATATTGTTTGGGAATTTCGGTCAACATGAGTATCATGGGTAGAATTTTGGTTTAATTAGGAAAGTGAATATGATAGATTTTGGGCAAATATGTGGTCCATAATTCAATATCCATAAAATACTTAATATGCAATATATTCACGTAAAATATATAATATTAAACAAAAATATACTAGCAGTGGAATACATGGACACAGTCATACAATCTTGTCTTATTCTAACCAGTCATGATGGTTCATAAAATAAATATGACGAATTTAATTGCTACCGATTAAACCAAATTTCCAACCGCAACATCTCAAAACGTCTTCTTGCTAAAGCCTTTGTTAAAATGTCAGCCCATTGATTTTCAGTACTTCAAAATTCGAGTTTAATGTTGCCCTTTTCTACATGGTCGCGTAAAAAATGATGTCTAATGTCTATATGCTTAGTACGAGAATGTTGAGCTGGATTTTTAGAAATAATAATAGCACTCGTATTATCACAAAATACAGACATGCAACCAACATTAACACCATAATCACATAGTTGTTGCTTTAACAAAAGTAATTGAGAACGTACCAGTCCTGCAGCTATATATTCGGCTTCAGCAGAAGATAACGCAATTGAATTTTGCTTCTTTGAACCCCAAGTTATTATGCATGGTTCAACAGATGTAGCAAATTCAGAGGTACTTTTTCTATCTAAAGAACATCCTGCATAATCTGCATCTCAATATCCTACTAGAACGAATTTACACTCAAGTGGATACCATAGATATAATTTAGATGTACCAATTAAATATCTCAAGATACGTTTAACTGCAATCATATGTGACTCTTTAGGACATGATTGAAATCTAGCACAGACACATACGCTGAACATAATGTCAGGTGTACTTGCAGTTAAATATAATAAAGAACCAATCATACCTTGATATGTAGTTTCATCGACACACTTACCATTTTCGTCAAAAGTGAACTTTTTATGAGTTACCATAGGTGTGTCCATTGGATGAGCGTTCTCAATACCAAATTTCCTGATTAGCTCCTTGACATATTGTTGTTGGTGAATCTTTATACCTTCCTTAGTTTGTTGAATTTGCAATCCTAGGAAGAATTTCAATTTTCCCATCATGCTCATTTCAAACTCTGAGGTCATTAAATCTGAAAAGTACTTTCACAATTTATTCTTAGTAGAACCAAAAATAATTTCGTCTACACATATTTGAGCAACAAGTAAATCAGAACCCTCGGATTTTAGAAATAGTGTTTTGTCGACAGATCTTCTTTTAAAATTGTTTTGTAATAGAAATTTATAAAATTTGTCGTACCATGCCCTAGGCGCTTGTTTCAAACCATATAAAGCTTTATCGAGTTTAAAAACATGGTTTTGAAATTTTCTATTTAAAAATCCAGGAGGTTGTTCAACAAAAAACCTCTTCTTCCAAATAACCGTTAAGAAAAGCAGTCTTAACGTCCATTTGGTACAGTTTCATTCCTTTATGAGCTGCGAAGGCGATGAGCAGACGAATAGCTTCAAGTCTTGCTACAGGTGTAAAGGTCTCGTCATAATCAATCCCTTCCTGTTGATTATATCTTTGAACGACCAATCGAGCCTTATTACGAACTATAACTCCTGAGTCATCCAATTTATTTATGAATACCCATCAAGTACCAATCACATTTCGATTGTTAGGACGTGGCACTAGATGCCAAACTTTATTACGTTCAAGCTGTTGAAGCTCCTCTTGCATTGCCACGATCCAACCGGATTCTGCAATTGCCTTTTTGATGTTGGTAGGTGATAAGTGAATATTTGTATGATTTTAACCCCCAATTTAGCTCGGTTTTGTATGTCATTTGTGCTTTGTTAAGCCACTTTATGAGCTAATATCGTCTTCTAGGCGAATTCCTGTGTTCTAACATGTTTTGTAGGGAAAGTGACGTTTCTACGCCCTTTTTCTATATTCCCGAGCATTTGCCTAGAACCCGACGATTTGAAGAAGCAAGCTTGACCAAGTGAAAGGCATTTAAAAAAGGTTCACTAATTCAAAAGAGAGAAGAAGCAAAGACAGTTTCGTAGTTGTCGGAAGATCAATCAATTGGGCGGAAGAATTCATCGCTTTACATCAAACCCTATCAACAAACCTGACTCAAGAGGTCAAGGGGGATGATGGAAGTCAAGTCAAAGCAAAGGGAGATGAAACGTTAGTCAAAAGCTTCTAGATGACCACTTACCCGATCGGGGAAGTGTGTACCCGATCGGGGATGTTCGCTGCTCCGCACAAATTGCTTCGACTTCCTATTTTTGTCCTATATGTTCAATGCTTGACCCCTTCCCCACGAAACCCTAATGCTATATAAAGAGAGCTCCAGCCATTCTTCTCAACACATCTCTACACACAATTCTCTTCTACATGTCTTTACAAAACTTAGATTAGGAGGAGGGGAACTTGATGTAAAATAACTGGGTTAGATGTAACAGTACGAAGGACTGTTGTTTTGTGAGGGTAAACTACTCGAATTATGGATGCAACAGTGTGCTGAACTGTTGAATTTGGCAGCGGAACTGACTTTTATGATAGGTAAAACTCGTGAATTTGGAAGGTAACAAGGATAGTAATATGAATCTCGCTCTTAGCCTCGCAAGGATTTGAACTCGAGACACTTGAATCAGCCTCGCAAGGTTGATCAACTTAATTAAACTCGCAAGCCTAATTAAAACACGGTTCGCAAACCAAAACAATTTTATTGCTTAATTCTTATGTGAATAATCTGAAAAATAAGGTCACATTTGATCCTTATTTATAATAAATAGCTAATCCTAACCATGCTTGAAGAGCAAGGTTGTAATCTTTCCTAATAATAATATAATAATAAAATAACAACTTTAACTAGTATTAGGAAACTAACAAGATTTCCTAATCTTATTCGAAATAAATAAACTAATTTAACTAATCCTACACGGTTTTGGACACCGTGTCTTCTACCCTTCCTAGGAAACCGTGTATACTACTCGGCCTAGGAATCATACCCTTTGCTCCTGCATCATTCTCTCCCTCTTTTTTTTGAGAATTTGACCTCAAATTTCGAACCCAATGTTGTCACCCGGATCAAAAACAAATTGTACGAACTTAACCATGTTAGTTGCGATCCGTATGCAGTTTATAGGACACTTCCGTTTATACTTGTGCCTTTGCCCCTTGAACCATCTTTTCTTGTGTCTATGCCCTTGGAGCCATATATTCTTGTGCCTACCACCCTACCTCCCTCCTTGCACAAATATAGAAAACTCGAAAGAGCACTTGCTTGAGCCGGTAAGTCCACCATGAGCATCCACATCCACAAAGACCGAATTCAAAAACAAACAACACTGATTCTCTACAACACCTAGCTTCTTGTCAATCGATTTATCAAGCGGCGATTGATAAAGACTTGTGTCTTGAAACTCCGAGTAATCATGAACATGCAGCAACTCCTTAACCAAGATCAGATTAGGTTCGTTGGATTCACCTTTAGACAGATTTATAAGTTTCTCATTATGCTGATTCATCAGATCACCAACCACGCCCTCTTCAACCTCGTCTCCTACCTGCTCCTCTTCTTCATGAATGGCATTATAAGATTCAGCGTTTTTCACTTCTTCATGAATAACATTAAAAGATTCAACTTTTTCCTCTTCGTTCATGTTTTCGACAAGCTCGTCTTTTCCATGAACATCATCAAAAATCTCGATCTTTTCTATTGTATTTGAACAAGCCTGGAGATTTAAATTGCAAACAACAGCTTCTTTTTTGTCATAATCACTCAACGGTTCAATAATATTGGCCTCCTTTGCTTCATAATATTGATTAGGTTCACGTTCATACTTCTCTAAAATATGTGACATACGATCCAGACCTCTTTCTAACTCCTTGAATAATAGAGAAAGCTGATACTCCTCTAATTCTTTTAATGCTCGATTGAGTTTCTTCAAACCCATGTCACCAATCTTCCCAAGACAGATTTATTAAGAAATAAATCAAGAGCCGAAGCTCTGATACCAATTTGATGTAAAATAACTGGGTTAGATGTAACAGTACGGAGGACTGTTGGTTTGTGAGGGTAAACTACTCGAATTCTGGATGCAACAGTGTGCTGAACTGTTGAATTTGGCAGCGGAACTGACTTTTATGATAGGTAAAACTCGTGAATTTGGAAGGTAACAAGGATAGTAATATGAATCTTGCTCTTAGCCTCGCAAGGATTTGAACTCGAAACACAAGAAATCAGCCTCGCAAGGTTGATCAACTTAATTAAACTCGCAAGCCTAATTAAAACACGGTTCGCAAACCAAAACAATTTTATTGCTTAATTCTTATGTGAATAATCTGAATAATCTGAAAAATAAGGTCACAATTGATCCTTATTTATAATAACTAGCTAATCCTAACCATGCTTGAAGAGCAAGGTAGTAATCTTTCCTAATAATAATATAATAATAAAATAACAACTTTAACTAGTATTAGGAAACTAACAAGATTTCCTAATCTTATTCGAAATAAATAAACTAATTAACTAATCCTACACGGTTTTGGACACCGTGTCTTCTACCCTTCCTAGGAAACCGTGTATACTACTCGGCCTAAGAATCATACCCTTTGCTCCTGCATCAGAACTAGCCTCCCTTCTCTCATTTTCTTCTTCTTTAGTCTTTAGTTCTTAGTTTATTTCTGTCCTTTCCATATCAAAACTTTAGTTTAGACCAATAAGAATTTCATCCTTGTAATCTCCTTTGTGTGGTTCAAACGTTGTAATTGGTGGATCGTTTATTATGTGCAAGGATTTTCTATTATTGTTATCATTATCGTCATTGATCGTCATATAGGTACTTCTGTTTTATCCCTCGTTTAATGTCCTTTATTGTTTTCTATTTGATTGTTATTTTCCATACATATTGTCTTAGATTCATTTTAGTGTTGTTATAATCGTCATTTCATTTCCTAGATTATCAATTAGCGTCGTTATTATCGTCAAATAAAAAGTCAAATAAACATGTCAATCCTAGTTTTCATTGTTAATATCAATTTAGATTTAAACATATTCATGAGTGCGTAGTCACCTTTCTAGGGTGTAGGGTAGCCATGTTAGATTGATTAAAAGATGATAATTGGATAAAGAAGTTGTGCCTTTAAAACGTTGTGTCTATGTATGTTTGGTTTGTAATGATGGTTAACGACTTTTGGCCAAAATCATTGACTAGTATGGAATTCTTTTCCAAGGTAGAGATACGGGAATTGATTAGACAAAGCATAACATGGTAGATTAAGACCTAGTAAATTGCCTAAAAGCCTGCTAGACCATCTGATCTATGATTGTAATGAACACATCATTCTTACGAACTCACAATGAATTATTTGCATGTTCCAAATCCAATGTCATCAATATGTCAATCTACATGTGTGAACCTACTTCTCTAGATGCTTTTCATCACTTGCTTTATTGTTTTAATTTGTTTTTATTTTGTTTTCATTTATGCTTTTTATTAGTTTAGATATCATAATCCCAAAACCCAGAAACTCGTTAGATAAAACTCAATTGTGAGACGATTCACAATCCTATAGGAAACACCATCTCCCTGAGGATCGACCCCTACTTCCCTAATTACATTAATTTGTTATTAGCCTAGTCTAGGTAAATTATCTTTGTATCGGGCTCGCGACAAGCACGATCAAATTTTGGCGCCGTTGCCGGGGAGCACGGTTTAGTTTTCCTTTTCTTGTGATTTCTATTGCAATTAGTTTTATCTAGTCTTTAGGAACCCAAATTCCTTTAGACCTCTCTTGATTTTTCATCTTAGCTTTTCAATCTTATGCCCAGATCTTCTAGACTAGGGACCCTTATCTCTTTAGACCCCGATCTAGAAAGAACTCTGCGTAGGAAACGAAAGCTATTCAATGAAATCTCAAAAGCTTCTGATACTTCAAGTTTAGACCGTATTCGTGAGAAATACTCGGATATTTTATCTAATCTTGAAGGAGAAGAAGATCCACTCTCATCTCCATTCTCAAAAAACAAATCAACCTTCAAACAAAACTCCATCTTCGTCTTCACATTAGGAAATGGTTCGACTTTCAGACCATTCCAAACCCACCGCAGAAACACTTCCAAGGGGTATTGCTACATCCCAAATCACAGCTCAAAACTTTGAAATCAAACCTGCCTTCATTAACCTTATAGAAAGAAGCCAATTTAGTGGCAATGCCACAGAAGATCCCAACCTTCACATCCAAAACTTCTGTGACTATTGCTCCACTATTTGACAAACAGGAGTCACCCAAGGGCAAATTAGAGAGATGCTCTTCTCATTTTCTTTGAGGGGTAAGGCAAAGTTGTGGATACATAGCCTTGATAAGGTTACATTAGGTATCACCGATTGGGAGAGTTAAGAAGTCATAGCCAACTCATTCAACCTTACACCATCGAATATCATGAACTATTTACACACAAGTCATGACAAGCATCAAGCATTAAAATCATCAAACTTATCTTACAACCTTTCCTTAGAGTTACAACCAATCATCAATATAGGGTGAACTTAGATCTACACCATTTTCCTCAATCACAAAATTCATTCTAACAAACACTAATATTCCACAGAATTCAAAGTTCTTCCGACCAAGTATAATATACCACAAACAAATGGGTATGGCATCCACAAAAAAAATGTTACAAGAGGAAGGTAACGATACCAATGGTAAGATGGAGGAACTATCAAGAGTAATTTCCAAGAGGCAAACAAGATGGAAGAGAAAGAAGCACCTAGATAGAAGGAAAAGAGCATAATATAATAAGGACGAGAGAATTCATAGATGAGGAAGAAATACACTTCAATTAGGCTTGTAAATCTTCAAATCTTCGGTAGAGGATACTTCTTCTAGTAACACAATGATCCACCTTAAGACGAAAGATACAAACAAACATAACATCACTCAACACAATCAACAAACAAATTAGAACCTAACAAACATCAAGTACACCAAAGACTACCACCTTAGGTCCTTAAGTCTACCCATCTCTCATTTATTATTTCAAGGTCAAGTAGTTTAAGTTTAGGGTTCACGTGTGTGCGTCGGGAGCGATAAAGCTCTGTTACCAACTGTGACAACCCTCGCGAATGCGGAAATATAAAACAAACAAGCATGTGAATTATATAGCGGAAATATGAAGTTTTAAAAACCTTTATACATTGCCAGATAGGGAAAATACGAGGAAAGTCAGTAATTACAAACCAAATATAAAATACTACAAGAGACGTAGTTTCTCAAAATGTTAACCAACAACAAAGTTATTAGCAACTAGCTAATCAACGTCTAGAGGTGTTTCATCCAGGGACAACGCCCGCTAGCTCACACCCGAACCCAAAATACCACAAGCAAAAAGCCATCCAATCAAGCAACCTGTTCATCCATGAAAAACATGAACGCCACAGGCAGTGGGGAGTAACTCCGGGTTCTCCCAGCCATATCACATTAAACGTACATAAAAGGAAATACAAAAGTAGAAGCAGGCATATATAGATATACATGTGAAATACGATAAGGATAGATAGGCAATTCAATATATAATGATAAGAGCATTAAAGCCGGTACAAGTCCAAATCAATCATGTTATACAAAGACTCGGGGAAGACACTCTTAAGCAACCGAATACGCTCACTAAGGCTTGCATCTCACCGTTAGCAGTATAAGTTTGATAAGATTGAGACTCGACAGACAAACCAAGTCAAGTCATGCGATGATCACAATAAATCCAACATCTTATCATCCATTCACGAACCAAGACATTGACGGTGTCCAATCA
>JAIUZE010069464.1:0-11250 GCA_022085475.1 Heliosperma pusillum
AAGAAAATCAAACACCCTTAAGACGGGATTTTCATGAATCTCGCAGAAATTCCAAATACGAACTCGGAAATTCTAAATTCGACTCGGAACATAAAATTATAAATTAAAACTTAAATTTGCTGAAAAGATTTCGTAAAACATTTCTACTAGAAAAATAGGGTACATTTCCGGGTGTTACATAGTATGAGATGTGTAAGGGAAAAAAGTCAACAAAAGTCAAAGACGACTTAAGACGGGTTTTACTTGAAATCTCGCGGAAATTCCAAATACGAATTCGGAAATTCTAAATTCGACTCGGAAAATTAACTCTCTAAATTAAAACTAAATTTCGCTGAAAAGTATCCGTAAAATATTTTACTTATAAAAATAGGGTACATTTGCGGGTGTTACAAACTTGATCTGATCTTATGTCACCCCACCCGTCAAAGGATTTGAGCAACAATAGTTAGTGAATTTCTCCATATGCTTAGCAGGATCCTTAGTAGGGCTTCCTCCAAACATGTTTCGCTCCACCAAAGAGATATAAGATGGACGAATCTCAAAAGTACTATTACCCGTAGTAGGGAGTTGAAATCCCTTGGGAATATATGCAACGGTAGGCTCCGAATGGCTGGCTAGAGTAGGCATGGTTGTAGTGGGTGCAGAAACAGGTGTATCCTCTTCTAAGGATGGTTTTTCTGCGACGAATTCGGCGTAAACTATTTCAAGCGTACTCAAGTCTTCCGCTTCTTGAATTTCCTTCCAAAAGTTTCGTCTAGACTTGAGAGTCTTCTCTGGTTCGGAATCGTAGGGCACGAGAACGGACCTAGAACACCTGGGCATAAACAAAAACTAAAGAAAAGGATGAGACCGGTCTCAAGGAACTTAGGTTCCCTGAGACGAAAAAGACAAACTAAGTAGAAACAAACAGAAAACTGTTGCCTCCCCGGCAACGGCGCCAAATTTGATATGGCTAAAGTCGCATGTATATCTAATTCACTACTTTCTAATAGTCAGCGGTAAGCAAGGTATCGAATCCACAAGGAGGCGGTAGTAATCTAATCTGTTAAACTAGGTTTGTCTCTAAAGTAACAATTTCGGGGTTTGAATTGTGGTTTCTAAACTAATAGCAATTAATAACAACAACTAAAGTAAACAATAATAACTAATAATAATAACAACTAATAATAAGCAATAACAAACTAATAAGGTTGAAAACAATGAGATTAAAAGTCTAGGGTCTCAGGTTCACTAGGATTATTGTTCAGGGGTAAGGATGAAGTTAACTATCATGCAATAAAGTTATCTAAGGTCACAAGATCAGTCGATTCAATTATGCCCTTTAGATCTACCATTTAACATGCGATCGCTATCATTAAAAGAGTTCTATTCAATTACCGTAGCCTATCTTAGTCTTAACCCGGTCGGTGTCAATCCTAATTCGCGAGACTAATTAATTAATCCTGGCCAGTAATCAAGCAACTAGAATTAAAACGATAATCAAACGATAACCATGCAATTGCAATTCAATTAATTAATCCCCCCTTCTAACAATCCTAGATCCCCTTTCAAGCCTAGAAAGGAATTTAGCTACTCATAAAAATATTAATAACAACGATAATAAATAAAGCAAACATGATTAACACTAATGAAAGGATGAACAAAGAATAATTAAAGAACAAGAAGGTAATTAACTGAATAACATAGGAAGATTAAAGAATACCGATTACAAGGTAATTAGGTTTTCTAATATTAAAGCATAAGAAACGCACAAAAAGCATAAAGAAGTATGTCTAATTATGAAAGACGAGCTTTCTTTTTATAATACAAAAGATCTAATTAATTAGGTTAAAGTTTAGGAATATATAGAAATCCGCCGAAAACATAGGTTGCTCGATCGAGCAAAGTGATTCTGCTCGATCGAGCAGCCCTTCAAAAGCCTCTTTTCTTCATTTCTTCTCTTTCATTCTCGATTCCCATGCCTAACCTTCCACGATCCACCTCTGCCATGCTCCATATCTACACAAAAAGCTCCAAATGTATCCAATATGCATTAAAACATAACAAACGCGGCAGAATCTATATTCTAGCTAAAATAGCATAGAAATAAGCAAGGAAAGACGGTAAACCGAGTTAAATGCGAATAAGGGAGGCATAAAATATGTATATAAATAATGATCATCAGCCTCCGAGATGGCGTCTAGGGATAGAGAGACGGCAGCTAAGGAGAGAGAGGAGGAAGCTAGGGAAAGAGCGTTTTTGTCCCAAAGGATGGATCGGATGTACTATGACTTGGCTCTTGGCCAATACCCTTCCTATGATAATTGGTGTAGGGAGGGGTATAGGGAGCCCATTGGCCCGCATCCATCTTATTTCATGTGGCCCGAGGGTGGGTATGATCAAGGTTCGACGGTGTTTGGGGACTTCAATGTCCATCATGATTACTATTCTTCGCCGGTTTTTGCTCAATCGGTAGTTGATGAGGAGGAGGCAGATCCCGAGGCGGCGGCCCAAAATGCCAAGTGGTTCGCTAGGATGGGTCCTAGGTTCGAGATTTTGGATGGTACCGGCTCTGGATCGGGAGCCGGTGGTGTAGATGAGTCATATGCAGCGGCCGTAAGTGGCCATTTTGATGCTACATCCACTGACTTTAGTGGATTCTCCTGAGTTGGGACACCCATGAGTATGATCCCTTAAATCTAAATCTTCATCATGTTTATATTTTTGTATGCATTTAGATACTTGTAATATATCCTAGTTTAGTTATCCATTTAGTTGCATTCATTTAGGCTTGCATTAGAATTTAATTTTGTAAAATATCGTCACATGTTAAGTCTTGCATCCATATAGTGTAGTTTGCATTGTATTTCTTTTGCACATTTAGACTAGAATCATGCATTTGCATTTTATTCGAAAACACCAAAAAAATTGAAAACTTTCCAAAATGCCAAAAACATGTTATTTGTTTTGAATTCACCCCCTCACACCATGTAAATACCTAAGTGTGGGGAGGGAATTCCCAAAAAAAAGAGCGCCAAAAACTTTTTTTATTTTTCTTTTTTCTCCTCTTTTCATAATTGAGTCACTTACTCGAGGACGAGTAAGACTTAAGTGAGGGGAGGGTTTTATTTCTTTTGTATATATCGTTGATATTTTGTTTAAATCAATCATATACACGTTCCTTTTACGTAGACCTACCACCCAGCCTGCGCAACATCAGACAACATCCGAGAGATTTAAAGTGCTCCAGGCCGGTCGGTATCCGGCGGCCGGGCAGCCGGCCGGGACCCCCTTCTCATACTTGGAATATTTTTGAAGACGAGAAGAAGGGAGGGTCTGATGTGTTCCAGGCCGGTCAGAGGGCCGGCGGTCGGCCAACCAGCCAGGAACACAACACCGCAAATTCGCCCCTCTTCTATTTTCTTTTTTAATTTTTGAGATACCTATATATACCCTCCCCCTAATTTTTGTAAGCAGCTTTTTCATGAACTATTAGCACAAAACCCTAGAAATTTTGTAATCTCTAATACTCACTAATTACTCTCCTAATCGTTCCTTAATTAAGTTTAATTTCTCAATTCAAGTTAGTAAATCTAGTCTCTTCTAGTAGAACTATCATAGTCTTGGGTTTGTATTGAAGATTTTGGGTGAAGACATTCTCCCTATTCATTAATACAAGCATTTTTGGTATTAAATTCTCATCTTTTAGTTGATTATGAAATTTATTTCATTTCTAGTTAATTAATTGTCATTTGATTGTTAGAATTATTCATTACCAATATATGATGTTCATCTCCCCATTCCTATTGTTTAGTTGTTTGATTTCCTATAACATGAGTGAGTAGTCTCCTTCTAGGGTTTAGGGGGAGCCTAAGGGAGGGTTATGTGGGATGATTGGTTGAGTGATTAGTAGACTTGTGGTAATAATTAGAGTATTACCCATATGTACACTAGGTGTTTGATGAATTGTGTAAACGAAAGTTACCCACTTTATCAAGTATTGTTTGATTATCTCTTAAGCGACGGTGGTAGAGATGATTAGACTAGTGTTTTATGAGTGATTCGAGACAAATGCGATAGCATTGTTGAAGATTATTGATTGTTGAGACATTAGCAATTAATTCTACACAAATTTATTACCCGCTTGCTAATTACTTGACCAACCCATTGATTCCCCCTAAGGTGAACCCTTTACCTTAGTTCTCCATAAATTGTTTTTGCCCATATCATTTTAGCGATTTCTTGCATTTACTAGTTAATAGTTAATCTTATCATCCAACCCTTGTTAGGCTAGAATAGGACTCATTCGAGCTTGTAGTTGACCCATCCATCCTCTTGGATTCGACCCCTTTATACTACTTATACCGGGTTTATTTTTGATGTTTGAATTGACGACAAACAAATCATCAAATGGCGCCGTTGCCGTCGAAGGGCTTTAGTGAAAGAAAAAAATTCTTATTTCCGGTCATGGGTCTCGAACAACCATTGTCGAGATACCATTGATTATTTCCTTTCACTATTATCTACAAAGGAATTAAATACAGCTTTTAGGTACCCACGCTAAGTTGGGTCATTTGTGGTTAGTGACTCTGTAAATTTGATCCTTCCTAACCCATACCTGTTTTACAATTCTTTTGTTCTTAACATAGGGTTGTCTAGGTTTATTATAGTACATTCTAGGTTTTCTATTATCGTGACGCACACTAGGTTTAAATGACTGCTTTTGATTCACATTTGCTGTAGATATTGAAGGTTTAGATGTGTAATCGAAAGCTATGTCATAAAACCATCTGAACTCATTATTTCTAAATTCTTCACGTTCAGGTTGAGGTTCAGACTTATCAACACTAGACACGTCAAGTTCTTTAACAACATTAGTTTGATTTTTGTTGTCATTGACATATTTAATACAATTCTCTTTAACATGACCATTGTGACCACAATAATTACAAATCAGATATTCTGAAAGATTGACATATTTCCTTCTTCTGGAATCACGGTCAGAAAGAGTGGATTTTCACTTATCGTGGACTCTTCGACTATAGCATTCATGTCCTAGACCCATCTTCATGTTATTGTTAGACTGTTTGGTAAGGAAGTTTAAGACTTTCTGACTTCCTTCCCATTTATCATGAACTTTTGTGCATGTAGGAGCAATTCCTGCAAAGACTGAATTTCTTTTTCACATATCGAATGGTCTATATTCAAGTCTTTGGAGGGATTGTTCTTTTTAAAATTTTCGCGAAAATCATTAAAGCGTTTTTTCAAGATAAATTTTTCCTCATTATGTTAATCTTTGGCTTGGGAGAATTTAGCCTCTATATCTTTCAATTGCTGAGAAAGAAAAGAATTTTATTTCTTGTGATCAATGATATCAACTTCCTTTGCCTTAGCTTCAGATTTCAAAATTTCGTTGACCTTGTTTAATTCTAAAGTTATAGCCTCATTAGCTATAACTTTGGCTTGAAGATGCTTAATGTTGAGCTTTAACTCTGAGATATAGCTTCATTAGCTATAACTTTAGACGCAAGAGACTCTTTCTCAACATTTGTCATGTCTGAAGTTGTAGCTGGAGTAGTCATAACTTTAGATTTGAGCTTTTTAGCCTTGGCTTTCAGAAGTTGATTTTCCTCACCAATATCAAGAGTTTACTCTTTAAGGTCTTTTAACTCTAGACTCTGTTCAAAATACTTAATTAAGGACTTCTTAGACAATTTCTTAACTTGCTTTTTAAGTTCAAGATGACTAACCTCTTCATCATCTTCTGAATCTGATTCTGAATTTGAATCACCGACAAGGCACATCCCAGTTCACTCTCGTTGTCACTGTCAGAAATTTGGTCAAGACTGAATGTTGCTCAGACATAGGTTGGCAACTTCTTCTTCCTCTGACTCGTCATCTTCTGTATCGAGATCTCCCCAGCAATAAGCCATCATGACTTGCTTTAATTCCTTCTTGGTTTTGTCTCATTGATTTTTGTCTTTGATTTTCTTCTAGGTAGGGGAATCCTTAATCATATGATCATTGTCCCCACACTTGAAGAATCCACGACTTGAGAGATACCCTTTTGACTCGATTGGCTTCTTATAAGATTTGTTAGTGTTATTGTTAAACATTTTTCTTTATTTTTGATTAAAGAATTTTTTCTTAAAACGCCTAGCAAAGAACACGGTTTCATCTTCAAGATCCGAATCTTGTTTTTCACTAGACTCATCAAGTAAAGCCACTTTCTTACTATTGCTATCGTTTGCCTCATCCTCGTCAAGAGTAATCTCGTGAGCCATTAGGGTTCTGAGTAGCACTTGATAAGATAGGTTAGATAGATCTTTACATTCCTTAATTACCGTCACCTTAGGTCTCCATCGTCTAGATAGACTTCTAAGGATATTTCTAGCAATTTCCTCGGAGACAAATGTTTTTCCAACATTTTTCAATTCATTGATGATACTAGATAAGCGCGTGGACATGCTATCAAGCGATTCATTTTGCTCCATAGAGAACAATTCGTATTTTTGCATTAACAATGAAATACGTTGCTTTTTGACAACAGTTGTTCGGCTAACTCTAGACCATCCCATATTTCCTTGGCGGTTGAGCTAGATGAGAAACGGTCAACCTCAGTAGAAATCATGCCGTTTTGCAACAGACTGATAGCTTTTGAATTTTTCTCAGCTTTCTTATAATCTGCCTCAACATAGTCATCTTCTTTCTTTTTGGTGGAAGTGCCAGTAATAGATCCAAGCATGATCTTATTAGGGCCATTCTTAATGATTAGACAGCACTCCCAGTCGTTACCCTTTATGTAATGGGTCATCATATTTTTCCATAAACTATAGCTCTTCCCATTGAATACGGGACACTGTAAGTGTTTGGAATCTATTAAAATTAAATTAAATGCAGCGGAAAATAAATAAATAGAACAAAAAAATGGATCAGACTCCTTGCTGTAAGGCAATCAAGAGCACGAGGTTCTGATACCAATTGTAGAGTCTATTGATCGAATACGAAAGAGGGGGGGTGAATTGAGTATTAAAAACTAGCCCCACTTTTTCGATTTATATGATATGTAATTAATTATTTGATCTTATAGATTAAAATCAACTAATTAATTAATCAAAGTAAATGCAAGTAACGAAATAACGAAAAGGAGAGAGACACACGTGATTTTTGAAGTTGTTCAGTTTCACAAGTCGAAACCTACGTCCACTATTCTCCATTAATAATCTTTAGTACCTTTTTCCAGATTACAAAAATTATCAACCCACTCATATAATCAACTATGATTATAACTCAAGGTGAGTATCGCTAAATACTCTATACTATCTTACACTAATAAAAAAGTACAATATAACTCACAAGGATTCTCGTTAAAGAATAAGTAAGATTATGTGATGTACTATTATCTAATAACGTATTTCATGCAAGCGATTGATAATAATTGATGCACGACTTTTTCGTAAAAACAAACAATAAAAATAATAAATATTTTGCTCAAAGTTTGTTCAAAATCAATTTGTAAAATTCTCTCAATTCGTGTAAAAAGTCGTTCTGAATGATTGAGATAGAAGGAGTATTTTATAGTATAAGGATAGAAGATATAAAATCTAAAACCCTAACTTTATCTTTAAGAAAGATATTTATCTTTAATATCTCAAAATAATATTGCTTTATCTTTTATAAAGATATTTATCTTTAATATCTCAAAATATTGTTGTAAAGATATTATTAGAATCATAGGTTAAGGTAAACAAGGAAACATGCCATAGAGGCCAAAATCCTCATCACACGAAACCCTAGGTGTTTACCGATGAGCACGCAACCGTAGGAGGCACAAACACTAGGTTTCACAAAACCCTAGGTGGCACACCCACTAAGTGAGCTAATTAGATTAACAACAAATTGAGATAGAATATATTAGAAACCCTAGGTAGCATGACAACTCATAAGTTGTATTACTAACCAATAGAATCTCATAAATACATCATATATTAAAAACTTTTGATAAATATAAAATACTCTTTCTCTTTTTGAAAACATTTAGAAGATTTATTTCCAAAATCATGTAT
Organism: Heliosperma pusillum; assembly: GCA_022085475.1. NCBI lineage: Eukaryota > Viridiplantae > Streptophyta > Magnoliopsida > Caryophyllales > Caryophyllaceae > Heliosperma > Heliosperma pusillum. Next base: position 8,046 of record JAIUZE010069464.1, read on the forward strand.
CAACTTTATCATCCAAAGTTATAGGTCAAAGCTATAACTTTGAACTTTAGTATGTAAAGTTATAAGTGAGTCATAACTTTACAAACTTAAAATCACTCTAATGGAATAGTTACCGAATGCCGATCTATACTATCTAATCTTCACAAAGATCTTCAGTATACGGATCATCTCTTCATCTTGTTCACAAAGACCCTCAATCTTGATTCTTGTGTTATTTGAAGTAGATCTAGCTTGAAGTGTTTCTTCAATGTTATAACCAGAATAGCTATAACTTTGTCTCACAGAAACCTTCAAAGTTATGCCTTAAACTCCTATAACTTTGATCTGTTAGTGATTTTGATCACAAGTCATTTAAGTACATTCGGGTTTTCAAGTCAAAATCGGTTCTTGAGCACGTAAAGGATATAATGTGAGTCGGGAATACGGAGTGTATGCTCATATAATCGTATATCGAGTTCTTGGTTGTAATGATAAGGAAATGACGAGTTTATTGTAATTTATATCGACTCGTTATTTGTGTTGAGTTTTATACTCGGTTTTACTAAGTATCATACTTAGTGTTTTGCGTAAATAAAACATGGGAGACATAACCCCGATCGGGGTGGCCTTACCTCGATAGGATATGGGGTCTAGAAAGTCTCTGATTATTCAAATATACCAAGATATACCAAACCCCGATCGGGGTTTCAGTTTTCTGGGTACTTGTTCTGTTTTCCGCGCGCTTTTTACTTGTGTTGTTTGGGTTTCGAATGAAACCCAACGACGGTAATATTTGGGTGTTTTCCCATGCTTTAATCCATTAAATAATATATGTTTATATTATGTATCTTATCACATAAATCCTTATATATATGTGAGAGGATTGAATGAAAGAGATCACTTTACTTCACTTTCATTTTTTCAGATTTTGACAAAACAAAAATAAAAGAAAAACTCTCTTGTTATTTGATCTTTGTTCTTGCCTTAATACAAAGTTGTAATCGTCTTATCCTCAAGGGATTTCGTGATAGCCAAAGGCTTGTAGGGTCGAAATACTCTAAGGAAAACGCATTCTTGCGTGATTCGATTGGGTTATAAATACCGTCCTCTAGTTTTGTTTTTCATTTCAGTTTTAGAGTCTTTGTACTTACTAGTTTGTAATTGTATTATAGCTTTTATTTACTACAAAAACTACAACATGATCTCCTTTCTTGTAATTGTTGTTAGTTATGATAAGACTAAATCACACAATTACATGCATATGATATATCAATTAAAGGACATTATCAAGTAAATACATGTCATTATCAAAACGGTAAAATTGGTCCAACACTTGGATTAATGAAAGATCTTGCGAAACCTGTAGAAATATGTAGAGTCTATTGATCGAATACGAAAGAGGGGGGGGTGAATTGAGTATTAAAAACTAGGCCCACTTTTTCGATTTATATGATAAGTAATTAATTATTTGATCTTATGAATTAAAATCAACTAATTAATTAATCAAAGTATGCGCGAATAACGAAATAACGAAAAGTAAAGAGATAAGAGCGAGGCACACGATTTTTGAAGTGGTTCAGTTTCACACGTTGAAACCTACGTCCAATATTCTCGATTAATAATTTTTAGTACCTTCCTACGGATTACAAAAATTATCAACCCACTCGTATAATCAACATGATAAGTGAATATTTTTATGATTTTAACCCCAATTTAGCTCGGTTCTGTATGTCATTTGTGCTTTGTTAAGCCATTTTATGAGGTAATATCGTCTTCTAGGCGAATTCCTGTGTTCTAACCTGTTTTGTAGGGAAAGTGACGTTTCTACGCCCTTTTTCTATATTTCCGAGCATTTGCCTAGAACCCGACGGTTTGAAGAAGCAAGCTTGACCATGTCAAAGGCATTTCAAGAAGGTTCACTAATTCGAAAGAGAGAAGGAGCAAAGACAGTTTCGTAGTTGTCGGAAGATCAATCAATTAGGCGAGAGAATTCATCATTTTACATCAAACCCTATCAACAAACCCGATTGGAGAGGTCAAGAGGGATGATGGAAGTCAAGTCAAAGCAAAGGAAGATGAAACGTTATTCAAGAGCTTCTAGATGTCCACTTACCCGATCAGGTAAGTCTGTACTCGATCGGGTATCCCTGCTGATTCGAGAAAACGGCTACAACTTCCTATTTTTGTCCTATGTGTTTAATGCCCGACGTCTTCTCCACGAAACCCTAATGCTATATATAGATGCTCCAACCCCTCTTCTCAATGAATCTCACATAACTCACAACAATCTTCTTTACATATCTTCTTTAGAATACTTTTTTCTTTTCTCTTTAGTTTTAGTCTTTCTAGTTTAGATTAGTTCCTTCTTTTATCTTTTGTTCTTAGTTTATTTCTTTCCATTTCATATTACAACATTAGCTTAGATCAATAGGAATTTCAATCTTTGTAGTCTACTTTGTTGGGTACAAGTATTGTAATTCAAGGAGCGATTATTCTATGCGAGGGATTTCTATTATCGTTATCACTTTCGTTGTTGATTGTCCCTAGGTATTCCTAATTTATCCTTTGCTTACTATCCTTTATTGTTTTCCATTTGATTGTTACTTTCTATTCATATCATTTAGATTCATTTTCATGTTGTTATAATAGTAGTTTCATTTCTTAGATTGTCAAATAGCGTCGTTATTATCACCATATAAAGAGCCTAAATTATTGTCAAAAAAAACTAAACATGTCTATCCTAGTTTTCATTATCATCATCTTAGGTATAAACATTATCATGAGTGAGTAGTCATCTTTCTATGTGACACCCTCGAATTTGCGGAAAGATAAACAAGTAATTTAAATAAATAAAAGATGAGAATACGTTTTTAATAGGTTCACTTTAGTGAAAATCGGTAAATTTTAAAACCGGAACCTACCATTAAATATATTCATCATAACAAAGGTGTCTTAAAGAAAAAGGTTCATAACAAAAAGGAAATAATATTATACATAAGCAGTATCTAAAACGGGAGACATTTCTCCCTAATAAATACGAAAATAAAAGAGTGTATTAAATAATACAATCCTAAGAACCGAATATAGGTCCAAGGTAATACTTCACTCGCTAGCTCGTCAATGTACCCAAGCATGCATGACAAACCTGTCGACCGCATTAAATGTAAACACGGAAGCCACAGTCAGTGGGGAGTCACTCCGAGTTCTCCCAGCCACGAAATGTCGA
>JAIUZE010069468.1:0-16693 GCA_022085475.1 Heliosperma pusillum
CGTCGGGAGCGATAAAGCTCTGATACCAACTGTGACAACCCTCGTGAATGCGGAAATAAAACATAACAAGCATGTGATTTATATAGCGGAAAATACGATGTTTTTAAAACTTTTTACATGCAAATAGAAAATACGAGGAATGTCAAATATTACAAAACAAAGTATGAAATACTACAAAAGACGTAGTCTCTCAAAATGTTATCAAGTAAAAAGGTTATTAGCAAACAGCTAAACAACGTCTAGAGGTGTTTCATCGAGGGACAACGCCCGCTAGCTCACACCCGAACCCAAAAAACCACAAGCAAAAAGCCATCCAATCAAGCAACCTGTTCATCCATGAAAAACATGAACGCCACAGTCAGTGGGGAGTAACTCCGGGTTCTCCCAGCCATATCACATTAATCGTACATAAAAGGAAATACAAAAGTAGAAGCATGCATATATGAATATACATGTGAAATACGATAAGGATAGATAGGAAATTCAATATATAATGATAAGAGCATATGAAGTACAAATCCGAATCCATCATATTATACAAAGACTCGGGGAAGACACTCTTAGGCAACCAAATACACTCACTAGGGCTTGCATCTCACCGTTAGCGGTATAAGTTTGATAAGATTGAGACTCGACAACCAAACCATGCCAAGTCATCCAAAGATCACGAATAAACCAATCATATTATCATCCAACCAAACATACAATACATTGACGACATCTCTCACGGTAAATGAAACGCACTAGCACCGTGTCCGTGCAAGTATGATTAAAAGGCATCCACGGGATAAATCATTGCCCTGAACGCATTCACAATTCATTTCATTTCGTATATGTAGACTAATTTCCTCCTGGTAGAACGACGATAATAATACGGTCCTAGTCTAAATCTGGCCAGACTCCCGAAATCACATTTTCCGGTTCGACATGCGATAAATATTTCGCATCCAAGACTCGGTCAATCATAGACGCCGAGTACCCCAAATTCGGTCGACATTCACGAAAGAGGCGGAAAAGAGCACAAGCCTCATAACAAGCGGTACGTTACATGCAAATGACACCACCTCGCAAGTATACAACATTTGACGGCCGGGTCGATCAACGCAAAGTGTTCGCCTCTCAACAACGTCGTCATATGCCCACTAACACATGCAATTAAGCAGTAAGGATACGCTCCCCGTTCCGACATTCTAGCCCTACGAACGTGGAGGTAGCCAAGGGAATGAGAGTACAAAGCACATAGGAAATTAGTGCTCAATTCGTAACATGTGTAAAAACCGACTCAAAGTGTGACATACCAAAAACCGTCACAAAACATGAGAATATGGAGTTATATAAATTTAACTATGATAAAAATGAATCAATACATGATACATAAGTATTTGAACAAGTTTATGAAGCATAATAAATAAGAAACATAGATCTCATCTCCAAAACAACGTTGTTTGGAAACCAACTAAAACAAGGGTCCACTTCAAACGGTCATAACTAGAGTTCTAGACATGCAAATGCATAAATTCTAAATGGAGGTGATAGCGTATCCTCTTAAGGTTCCAACGGTGGGTCACAAGCCCAAAACAAGCAAGTAACGAAAGAGATATGATCATTTTACAAAAAGGGTTAGTGCAGGAAAACTGCAGTCGACTTTGGGAAAACTGGCAGCGTGAAACGCTGCCAGCGTCCTACGACGCTACCAGCGTCCTGGTCTGGCAGGCACGGGTCATACGAATTTCACAATTTTCACTAAGGCATAACACAAATATCATCTAACATCACAAATCATCAATTCTCATATCAATTATCAACTAACAACAACCATAATCAACAACACAATTCCTAAGTTTACAAATCATATTCAAAATACGATTTCTGACATGGAAAACACATAAAACACGTAAATGATATCGAGTAACCCTTCACCGTTACCTTTATGCGCCTTTAATCGATTTCTAAACCTTCCTCCACTAGATAGTAACCTTTGTCGGGGTCTAGAAAGTCTCCACCTACAATTAGATAATAAAAGATGAATATAACTCACCTTTGAGAAAGACGGATAAATTGAAAAGCGAGAAAGACGGTAATTTTATTACCAATACGGATAGAGGACGATGAGAGGGAAGGAATAAGACGATCCTAGTTGAATTTGAGCGAGAATTGAATGAGTAGTGACGATTCTAAACTTGGAAGAATATGGAGGCTAGGTTTTGGGGTTTACTTGGTGAGGAAGAAGGAGTTTCAGTTGTGAGGGAGTTAGGTTATGAGGGAGTATATGAAGGAGGAAGTGGAAAAAGTCAAGGAAAAGTCAATAACGTCTTAAGACATAACTTACTCGGAATCTCGCGCAAAGTCCGAAAATGAACTCGGAAATTCCAAATTAGACACGGGAAATTTGATTCTAAACTAAAACTAAAATTCGCTGAAAAGTATCCGTATAATATTTTTACTATAAAAATAGGGTACATTTGCGGGTGTTATAATAGTAAACTGCATGTAGCACCTTATCCTTCCTTTGCCCCAAAACAGCCCCAACTGTAGAGTCACTGGCATCACACATTATCTCAAACGACAATGTCCAATCAGGAGACTGGATAATAGGAGCTGAGATTAGAGGTTGTTTAATCCTGTCAAAAGACTTAACACACTCATTAGTAAACACAACCGGGGCATCCTTATGGAGAAGCCTGGTCAATGGTTGAGCAATCTTTGAAAAATCCTTAATAAAACGGCGATAGAACCACGCATGACCAAGGAAACTTCTAACACTTTTAACATTCACCGGGTACGGTAATTGCTCAACCACTTCCACTTTAGCCTTATCCACTTGGATGCCTCGTCCGGACACCAACTGACCAAGTACCACCCTTTCAGTTACCATGAAGTGGCACTTTTCCCAGTTTAACACAAGATTGCTTTTCTCACAACGTTGTAAGACTTTAGTCAGATTAAATAAACAACTATCAAAATCGGTCCCATAAACATTGAAGTCATCCATGAAGACCTCCATAATAGACTCGATATAATCAGAAAAAATAGTCATCATACAACGTTGAAAGGTGGCGGGGGCATTACATAACCCAAAAGGCATTCTTCGGTAAGCAAAGACTTCATAAGGTCATGTGAAGGTAGTCTTTTCCTGATCGTCAGGATGAATGGGGATTTGAAAGAATTCCGAGTAGCCGTCTAGATAACAAAAATATTTATGACACGCTAGACGCTCTAACATTTGGTCAATATAGGGAAGAGGGAAGTGGTCTTTTCTAGTGGCTACATTCAGCCTCCTATAATCAATACACATCCTCCACCCTGTCACTAGTCTAGTAGATATGAGCTCGTTTTTCTCATTAGTGACAACCGTAGTCCCTCCCTTTTTAGGGACTACCAGAACAGGACTGACCCACTTTGAATCAGAAATAGCATATATGATTCCTGCATCTAACAATTTCTGCACCTCTTTTCTAACGACCTCTTGCATAGTAGGGTTCAAATGACGTGGACCCTGCCTACAAGGTTTATGGTCTTCTTCTAAGTGGATACGGTGCATACAAAAGTCAGAACTAATACCTTGTAAATTGTCAATGCTATAACCTATAGCCTTTTGTGCCTTTTTAAAACCACCAACAAATCAGTAAGTTGGCTTTCAGATAGGCTAGCACTAACAATTAAAGGATTCATCTCATGGGAATCAAGAAAAACATACTTAAGATGAGAGGGGAGGAGTTTAAGTTCAGGTTTCTTTACCTCGGTAACTGATCAGGCCTGTCGCAAACCCGAAACAAAGATAAATTACCCAGACTAGGCTAATAACAAATTAATGTAATTAGGGAAGTAGGGGTCGATCCTCAGGGAGATGGTGTTTCATATGGATTGTGAATCGTCTCACAACTGAGTTTTATCTAATGATTTTCTGGGTTTTGGATTTGGTGATGTCTAAACTAATAAAGAACATAAATAAAAACAAAACAAACTGAAATGGAAACGATAAAGCAGATAATAAATTAACAATAATGAGAAGCATCTAGGGAAATAGGTTCACACATGTAGATTGACATATTAATGAACTTGGATTTAGGATAAGCAAATAATTCATTGAGCGTTCGTAAGAATGGTGTGTTCATTACAATCATAGATCAGATGGTCTAGCAGGCTTTTAGTGCGATTTACTAGGTCTTAATCCACTATGTCACGCTTTGTCTATTCAATTCCTGTATATCTACCTTGGAAAAGGATTCCATACTAGTCAATGATTGTGATCAAGAATCGTCAACTATCGTTAAAGTCCAAACATGCATAGACACAATGTTTTAAAGGCACAATTTCCTTTATCCAATTATCATATTTTAATCAATCTAACATGGCTACCCTACACCCTAGAAAGGTGACTACTCACTCATGATTATGTTGGTATTAACAATGAAAGTTAAGGTAAGCATATTTAGTTGGTTTTGACAATAATTTAGACTTTCTATGTGGCGATAATAACAACGCTATATGATAATCTAAGAAATGAAACTATGATTATAACAACGTAAAAACGAATCTAAATGATACGAATGGAAAATAACAAACAAATGGAAAGCAATAAAGAATGATAAACAAAGGATAAATTAGGAATACCTAGGTGATGATCAACGATGGAAGTGATAACAATAACAGAAATCCCTCGCATAGAAATATCGTATCTTGAATTACAACTCTTGAACCCAACAAAGTAGATACAAAAGGTTGAAATTCTATTTGAACTAAGCTAATGTTTTGATATGAAATAGACGAAAGTAAACTAGAACAAAAGACAAAAATAGAAGAGAATCTAAACTAAAAAGACTAAAGCTAAAAAGAAATATAAGACAAGATTGTGTAAGAAAGTGTATGATGGATTATTTCATGGATGATGATATGAGGGGCTTGGCACATCTATTTATAGTATTAGGGTTTCGTGGAGAAGAGGTCGGGCAATAAATACATAGGTCAAAAATAGGATGAAGGAGCCGCAATGCACGAAGCAGCAGGAATACCCGATCGGGTACACCACTTACCCGATCGGGTAAGTCGTCTTCTGGAAGCTCTTGACTAACTCTTCAACTTCCTTCGCTTTGACTTGACTTACAACATCCCCCTTGACTCTACAATCGGGTTTGTTGCTTGGATATGATGTAAAGCGATGAATTCTCCCGTCTAATTGATTGGTCTTCCGACAACTAAGAAACCGTCTTTGCTTCTTCTCCTCCCTTAAGTTAGTGAACCTTCTCGAAATGCCTTACACACGGTCAAGCTTGCATCTTCAAATCGTCGGGTTCTAGGCAAATGCTCGGAAATATAGAAAAAGGGCGTAGAAACGTCACTTTCCCTACAAAACAAGTTAGAACACAGGAATTCGCCTAGAAGACGATATTAGCTCATAAAATGGCTTAACAAAGCACAAATGACAAACAAAACCGAGCTAAAGTGGGGGTTAAAATCATACAAATATTCACTTATCAAACTCCCCCAAGCTAAACCTTTGCTTGTCCTCAAGCAAACATAACAAACAATACCAGGACAAGGGTTGCAAGCATTGGCTACTACACCATCAAGAAACAAATCTCAATATAAAGCTTTGGAAACATAATGAATCATAACCCAAAAGCAACGTGGGCAAGAATGATACATAAACATGGCTGAGATTTACATAACGGCGTAGCACAAAGAATTTCACTACAGAATTTCGGCTCTTGCATGATCTTTTTGACAAATGGACTCTCACGGCACACTCGAACACTCATGTATGCAAAAGGTGATTTCTTTATGTGTAAATGTTTTTGAGACACTCACCTATCTACGACTTATGAAAATGTGTCCGCAGTCTAATATGGTAAACAATTCAAAACACAAGTCAAAGATCACAATGCACACAGAAAAGAAGCCGAAAAATATGAGAAGAAGGCTTTGGGAAATGGGTGAAAGATGGACACATAGTTATGGTCATGTGAAGGTTATAGTGAGCTAGCAACTGACCAATGATAAATGAATACCCAATCCAGACTTTCGATGAATTTCCACAAGACAAATGATGAAGCCAGAAGTAACAATTTGGCTTTTTCCACACGAAACACAAGAGTGAACCCTTCTATATATTGACTTTTTTTTTTAGGAGATACTCACAACTTCTTCTTTTATTACTTTTCCTTCTCTTTTTTTTCTTTTTTTCTTTTTCGATTTTTCGATTCTCTTTTTTTCATTTTTTCTTTTCTGAACACAACTTCACTTCTTGAACTTTTCGTTTTCCCAATTCACTTTGACAGATAAGAGCAAATCTTCTCAAAAGAGCACCCACACACCATAGTCTAGCTACTAGCTCAAAAGGTAGGCAATTTTTATCCGTAGCTATTATTTTGTAAAGCACTTGTATGAAGGGGCTAATTTTTGAAGGGCAAATTAAAGTGAAAAAAAGCTTCAAATCTTAGTGAATCATGAATGCAATGCTTATAGAAATGAAATGAGAACAATACTTATGCGTTTTGACATGACACAGATCACAAGGAGAACTACACACACCTAGATGAGACTGGGTATGGATGTACCAGTCTAAGGAGGTTCTACCTTACAATATATGTAGTTTGCCAAATGTCAAGATCAAGCGTACTCATCTGTAGATTCGTTCCATGCCTACTGTGTACAAGACTTCCCTATGTATGCATAATTCAATGAATATTGAATCATTATCTTTTGAAAGCTCTAAGTTTGGGAAATGTAACATGATAGCATAGTAAACAAGCAAGCAAAGCATGAAAAGCATTCAATTGTGTTCAAAGATTTTTAAATTTTCTCAAAAATCTTCTCTTTCTTTTATTCAAAATTTGAAAAATATAGCTAAAATACAAAATGGGAAATATGCAATCCCTCCCCCAAGCTAAACATCACATTGTCCTCAATGTGAGCACAAAAGCTAAATATGCAATGAGACGCTTAATGGGGAGAAAGGAAAAATGAAAGAAGAATGAAGCTTACTAGTCAGTGCGGACTCCCCCAAGCTAGTCTTTTGGACTTTTGACAAGGAAGGTCGTCAAGGATTCTTCAAAAACTCTTTCATCTACAAAGAAATCTAACAAAACAACGTAAAAGGGAAAAAACAAAAATAAAAATGCAAAAAGGGAAAACACGGGTTGCCTCCCGAGAAGCGCTTGTTTAACGTCTTGCTCGACGAATTTTACTATAAAATCATTGGGTTGAGGATGGACGCTCCGTATAGACAATATCTAAACATCCGATGATAGAATTGCTATAATAGAGTTTCAGCCTGTGTCCATTAACTTTGAATTTCTCACCATTGCTAGTCATGAGTTCCACATAGCCGTACTTGCTCACATATGTGACAGTGAATGGTCCAGACCATCGGGAACGAAGTTTTCCCGGAAAAAGTTTCAGACGGGAGTTGAAAAGAAGTACTTGGTCACCGACATTAAATTCTTTCTTAATTATCCTCTTGTCGTGCCAACGCTTCATTTTCTCCTTATAGATCCTAGAATTCTCATAAGCTTGCAAACGAAATTCCTCTAGCTCATTGAGTTGCAAGAGTCTCCTATCGGCGCTAAGCTTAGTGTCTAAATTTAGTTCTTTGATAGCCCAGTAAGCTTTATACTCTAACTCGACAGGAAGATGACAGGCCTTTCCATAAACCAATCGATAAGGAGATGTTCCAATCGGGGTTTTGAAAGCTGTGCGATAAGCCCACAAGGTGTCATCGAGCTTATTACTCCAATCAGTTCTAGATCTTGAGACTACTTTCTGAAGAATTGTTTTCAACTCTCTATTTGAGACTTCTACTTGACCGCTGGTCTGGGGATGGTAGGCTAATCCTCGTCTGTGATACACACCATATTTAGCAAGCAGAGTATCTAACTGCTTTTCTCCAAAATGAGTTCCTCGATCACTAATCACGGCTCTGGGTACACCAAAACGTGGAAAGATGATCTTCTTAAATAGCCGTATCACAGCTCTAGCATCATTAGTGGGAGTGGCGATTGCTTCTACCCACTTGGAAACATAGTCAACAACGACAAAGATGTAACGATTCCCGTTAAAAGAAGGGAATGGTCCTTGATAGTCAATACCCCAGACATCGAATATTTCAACTTCTAATATGCCATTTTGAGGCATCTCATGTCTCTTGGATATTTGACCCATTCGTTGACAAGCGTCACAAGCCATAACAAAATCTTTTGAATCTTTAAACATCGAGGGCCAGAAAAACCCGGATTGTAAGACTTTGGCTACGGTCTTGGACGGACCATGATGACCACCATAAGCAGATGAGTGGCATCCTTCTAAAACTCCTTTAACTTCCCACTGGGGGATACATCGTCTATAAAGACCATCAGAGCACTGCTTGAAAAGATAAGGGTCATCCCAAACGAAGAATTTTGCATCATGCAAAAATCGCTTCCTTTGGTTATAAGAAAGGTCAGAAGGTAGCTGTCGACTGACAAGAAAATTGGCCATATCAGCATACCAAGGAGAAGAGTCAGTAATCGCCATTAATGAATCATCAGCAAACGAATCATTAATTGGTGTTGGCAATCCTATTTCAGTTACTCTTATCCTTGAAAGATGGTCAGCGACTACATTTTCTGCTCCTTTCTTATCCCGGATCTCTAGATCAAATTCTTGAAGGAGTAAAATCCATCGGATAAGCCGAGGTTTTGCCTCTTTCTTTGAAAGCAGATATTTCAAAGCAGCGTGGTCAGTGTAAACAATGACTTTCGATTCTATAAGGTAGGAACGGAATTTGTCTAAGGCATAGACAACGGCAAGAAGTTCTTTTTCAGTAGTGGCATAGTTGATTTGGGCAGGATCTAACGTTTTACTAGCATAGTAAATAGCATGAAGGAACTTTTCCTTTCGTTGCCCCAAAACAACTCCAACGGCGTAATCACTCGCATCGCACATAAGCTCAAATGGAAGATTCCAATCAGGTGACTGGATTATAGGTGCGGTGATTAGAGCGCGTTTGATTTTGTTGAATGCCTCAAGGCATTCCTTCGTGAAATTAAAAGGCGCATCCTTAAAAAGGAGCTCAGTCAGGGGCTTGGCTATTTTAGAAAAATCTTTAATAAACCGTCGGTAGAAACCGGCGTGGCCAAGGAAACTCCTGATTCCTTTTACATTAGCAGGTGGTGGCAGTTGCTCAATAACTTGGATCTTAGCTCGATCCACTTCAATACCTCTTTCAGAAATGATGTGTCCTAAAACTACACCTTCGTTTACCATGAAGTGACACTTTTCCCAGTTGAGAACAAGGTCGACTTCTTCACAGCGTTTTAGCACCTTAGACAGATTTGTCAAACAATTATCGAAGGAAATGCCATAGACGCTAAAGTCGTCCATAAATACTTCCATGATAATCTCAACAAAATCAGAAAAGATACTAGTCATGCAACGCTGGAAAGTTGCAGGTGCATTACACAAGCCAAATGGCATTCGGCGATAAGCAAAAGTGCCATAGGGGCAGGTGAAGGTGGTTTTCTCTTGGTCCTCAGGGTGGATAGGAATTTGGAAAAATCCTGAGTAACCATCTAAATAACAGAAATATTTGTGGCAAGCTAACCTCTCTAACATTTGATTAATGAAGGGCAGAGGATAGTAATCTTTTCTAGTTGATTGATTCAACTTCCTGTAGTCAATGCACATACGCCATCCCGTCACAATCCTAGTGGGGATGAGCTCATTCTTCTCATTCTTGACTACTGTTGTTCCTCCTTTCTTGGGAACAACTTGGACAGGGCTAACCCATTTTGAGTCAGAAATTGCATAGATTATGCCAGCATCTAGCAATTTCAGAACTTCAGTTTTAACTACCTCTTGCATGTTGGGATTAAGACGGCGTTGACCTTGAACACAAGGTCTTTGGCCTTCTTCTAAGTTAATTCTATGCATGCAAAAGTCGGGGCTTATGCCTGTGAGGTCTTCAAGTTTATAGCCTATTGCCTTTTTATGTTTCCTCAAAACAGTCAATAGTGAGTTTAATTGATTTTCATCTAGGAGAGCACTCACTATGACCGGGCAATATTCAGACTCATCTAAAAAAGCATATTTTAGATTTGAGGGAAGAGGTTTAAGTTCAGGTTTATGTACTTCTGCCTTGGCAGGAGCATCAATTAAGCTTATGAACTCCTCAACTTCTTCAGACAGTATCTCTTTACCAGTCAAGTCCCTTTCCAGCTCACTGATCTCAAAATTATCGTTCTCAGAGATATCCTCTAACAGAAAATTGCTTCTAAAGGATCCCCAATTATTGATGGGTACAGAGATTCATCAACGATTGAGTCGACAATGTCAAGAAAACAGCAAGGCTCTTCAAGCATAGGGCTCTTCATTGCACTGTTTAAGTTGTAGGTGACTTTATCATCACCTACCTCTAATGTCAATTTTCCATTCTTGACATCGATTACTGCTCCCGCAGTGTGTAGAAATGGCCTTCCTAGAATGATAGGGATTTGCGAATCTTCTGCCATATCTAACACTATAAAATCGGCTGGAATGATAAACTTCCCTACTCTAACAGGTACATCTTCTAAAACTCCCATAGGTTGTTTTAGAGAACGATCTGCCATTTGCAGGGTGATACTTGTGCATTTCAGAATTCCCATATTCAATTTTTCGCATATGGAATAGGGCATAACGCTCACACTAGCACCTAGATCGCATAAAGCTTTATCAATCGTGTAGGTGCCTATAGTGCAAGGTATAGAGAAACTACCAGGATCTTTTAAATTTGGAGGGGACTTATTTTGCAACAACGCACTGCATTCGGCGGTGAATGCGATGATTTCAACATCATCCAGAGTCCTCTTCTTTGTTAAGATATCCTTCATAAATTTCGTGTAAGAAGGGATTTGAGTGATTAATTCAGTGAAGGGAACCGTTACTTGGAGGTTTTTGACAACTTCCATGAATTTACCGAATTGGGTTTCCTTATGATTTCTCCTCAAACGTTGGGGAAATGGAACTTGAATTTTGATGGGTTCCTTTTCAAGTTCATCCTTCTTTTTAGATTTGTTTTCCGCTTCCTTAGCGGTGGATGGTTGGGTTTCTTTTTGGCTTTCTACTGGTGAAGGCTCAACTGTTGGTTCTTTGGGTTGCTGAGGTTCCGTATAAGTGGTACCACTCCTAAGTGTGATAGCATTTGCGGTGTCCCTCGGTTGTTCACCATGAGGTGGTAGTTGGCCTTGTTTTCTTTGGGTGATAGAGGTAGCCAATTGGGCCATTTGAGTTTCATGGCAGCATCTTTAGCTTGATCGCTCTTTTGAAATTGAGCAAACATTGAATCCTGTTTTTGAACAACTTGCAGAAGCATGGATTCAATTTTGCTCAAACTCGAGTCATTTGGTTGGCCTTGAATTTGAGGTGGTTGGTGTTGATTTTGGTATGGTTGGTTGAAGTTAGGTTGGAATGAAGGTCTCTGGTTTTGAAAACCAGGTGGTTTGTAAGGCTTTTGTTGGTGTGGTATGAATGGTTGTTGAGTTTGTTGGTGGGGATTTTGAACGTTGGTACTTTTGTAGGATAAAAACGGGTGGTTTTTTGTGTTTTCGTTATAGCAGTTTGAGAAAGCGTTGCCTTGCCTATATCCTTGATAGGCATTGACTTGCTCTATTGAACTTCTACAATCTTGAAAACTATGCCCTCCAATCCCACATGTCTCACATACCACTACGTGGTTAGTGACGTTAATATGTTCCTTGGATTGGGAAGAGCTTCCTACTTGTTGCTGCAGAAGGGCTAATTGGGCTTCCAAGAGTGCTACTTTACTCGAATCACCCTGTTTGGCTTTGAGCGGTATAGCACGCGAGTTGCTATACTGAGAATCGTGGATTGCCATTGACTCGATAGTCGCACTAGCTATCTCTACATCGATTTGATCGAAACGACCATTGTTAGCGGAGTCGAGGATACGACGCGATTCGCCACAACAACCGTTGTAGAATGTGATAGCCAGGAACCATGAATCAAGGCCATGATGAGGACATTCTATCTGTAATTCTTTATATCTTTCCCATGCCTCATAAAGGCTTTCGTCGCCTCTCTGACGGAATCCAGTAATTTGACTTCGTAAGAGCGCGGTTCGTTCTAGTGGGAAGTACTTTTGATAGAAAGCAAGAGCTAGACCATCCCAATAAACTATTCCTAGGGCAACTCGGTCAAGACTATAGATCCAGAGTTTTGCCTTTCCTCTTAAAGAAAAGGGAAAGAGCATTTCCCTAATCTGTTCTTGGGATATTCCAGTTTGTCTAATTGTGGAGCAATAGTCACAGAAGTTTTGGATATGAAGGTTGGGATCTTCTGTGGCATTGCCACCAAATTGATTTCTTTCTATTAAATTGATGAAAGCAGGTTTGATTTCGAAGTTTTGAGCTGTAATTTGAGGTGTAGCGATACCCTTTGGAAGTGTATCTGCAGTGGGTTTAGAATGGTCGGAAAGTCGAACCATTTTTGGTTGTGAAGATGAAGATGGAATGTTGGTTGAAAGTTGATTGGATTTTTGAAATGGAGAGGAAAATGGATCTTCTTCTCCTTCAAGAGTAGGTAAGATATCCGAGTATTTCTCACGAATACGATCTAAACTTGAAATAGTAGAAGCTTTTGAAATTTCGTTGAATAGCTTTAATTTCCTACGCAAGGTTCTTTCTAGTTCGGGGTCCAAAGGAATAGGGGTCCCTAGTCTAGAAGATATGGGCATAAGATAGAAAAGCTAAGATGAAAAATCAAGAGAGTTCTAAAGGAATTTTGAGTTCCTAAAGACTAGATAAAACTAATCGTGATAGAAATCACAATAAAAAGGAAAACTAAACCGTGCTCCCCGACAACGGCGCCAAAATTTGATCAGGCCTGTCGCAAGCCCGATACAAAGATAAATTACCTAGGCTAGGCTAATAACAAATTAATGTAATTAGGGAAGTAGGGGTCGATCCTCAGGGAGATGGTGTTTCCTATGGATTGTGAATCGTCTCACAATTGAGTTCTATCTAAAGATTTTCTGGGTCTTGGAGTTCGTGATGTCTAAGTTAATAAAGAACATAAATAAAAACAAAACAAACTGAAATGGAAACGATAAAGCAGATGATAAATTAACAATAATGAGAAGCATCTAGGGAAATAGGTTCACACATGTAGATTGATATATTGACGAAATTGGATTTAGGATATGCAAGAAATTCATTGAGCGTTCGTAAGAATGGTGTGTTCATTACAATCATAGATCAGATGGTCTAGCAGGCTTTTAGTGCGATTTATTAGGTCTTAATCTACTATGTCACGCTTTGTCTATTCAATTCCTGTATATCTACCTTGGAAAAGAATTCCATACTAGTCAATGATTGTGATCAAGAATCGTCAACTATTGTTAAAGTCCAAACATGCATAGACACAATGTTTTAAAAGCACAATTTCCTTTATTCAATTATCATATTTTAATCAATCTAACATGGCTACCCTACACCCTAGAAAGGTGACTACTCACTCATGATTATGTTGGTATTAACAATGAAAGTTAAGGTAGACATATTTAGTTGAATTTGACAATAATTTAGACTCTCTATGTGGCGATAATAACGACGCTATATGACAATCTAAGAAATGAAACTGCGATTATAACAACGTAAAAAAAACGAATCTAAATGATACGAATAGAAAGTAACGAACAAATGGAAAGCAATAAAGAATGGTAAACAAAGGATAAATTAGGAATACCTAGGTGACGATCAACGATGAAAGCGATAACAATAATAGAAATCCCTCGCATAGAAATATCGTACTTTGAATTACAACTCTTGAACCCAACTAGTAGATACAAAGATTGAAATTCTTATTGAACTATTCTAATGTTTTGATATGAAATAGACGAAAGTAAACTAGAACAAAAGACAAAAATAGAAGAGAATCTAAACTAAAAAGACTAAAGCTAAAAAGAAATATAAGACAAGGTTGTGTAAGAAAGTGTATGATGGATTATTTCATGCATGATGATATGAGGGGCTTGGCACATCTATTTATAGTATTAGGGTTTCGTGGAGAAGAGGTCGGACAATAAATACATAGGTCAAAAATAGGATGAAGGAGCCGCAATGCACGAAGCAGCAGTAATACCCGATCGGGTACACCACTTACCCGATCGGGTAAGTCGTCTTCTGGAAGCTCTTGACTAACTCTTCAACTTCCTTCGCTTTGACTTGACTTACAACATCCCCCTTGACTATACAATCGGGTTTGTTGCTTGGATATGATGCAAAGCGATGAATTCTCCCGTCTAATTGATTGGTCTTCCGACAACTAAGAAACCGTCTTAGCTTCTTCTCCCCCTTAAGTTAGTGAAACTTCTCGAAATGCCTTACACACGGTCAACCTTGCATCTTCAAATCGTCGGATTCTCGGCAAATGCTCGGAAATATAGAAAAAGGGCGTAGAAACGTCACTTTCCCTACAAAACAAGTTAGAACACAGGAATTCGCCTAGAAGACGATATTAGCTCATAAAATGGCTTAACAAAGCACAAATGACAAACAAAACCGAGCTAAAGTGGGGGTTAAAATCATACAAATATTCAAGGTAATTGTAAGTACGGTCTCAAGGACCAAGTGTTCCTAAACACATGAGAAAGAAAATGATAGAAGTCTACAAATCAAAAACGAAATAAAACCGTTTCCCCGGCAACGACGCCAAAATTTGATAGGATATATCGCACACCTATGCAAAGATAAATTTCCCTAGACACAAATTAATGTAGTACGAGGGTTCGAACACAAGGAGACGGGAATTTCGTTATGAAATGCTATGAAAAGACTACTATCAAGGTCATGGTTGATTTGGTTTGATGTTTAGCAAAATATGATGTAAATTAAATAATATTAAAAGTGTCTAGGGGAGTCTGGTCACTCATGCAAATACGTAAATGCTCATGTTAAACATAGGAATTCTTAATATTATTAATTGGTTAGGCTAAAGACACCCATCTCTGGATATAAGTGTCAACCTTAGGTCGAGTCCTAGAGAACTTTCGTTATAACTAGAGTCGTCCTACTACACATGCTTAGTCTAATCCGATTCTGTGCCTCTCGACGTATAGAATGAATTAACAAAATTAATCAATGTGATTGGCCAAATAACAAAGTTTAAGAAAACAATACAATCATGTGATAGAAACAATTTATCAATATTAATTCATCCTTATTTTAACAATTACAACTTACTATGTAACACCCGCAAATGTACCCTATTTTTATATTAAAAATATTATACGGAATCTTTTCAGCGAAATTTAGATTTAGTCTAGAATTTAATTTCCCGTGTCTAATTTAGCAAATCCGAGTTCGTTTTCGGATTTTAATCGAAATTCCGAGTGAGTTACGTCTTAAGGCATTTATGGACTTTTTCCATGTTTTTCCACTTACTCCCTTATACTCCCTCAAACCCTAACTCCCTCATTTGCACTTACTCCTTCTTCCTCAACAAAGTAACCACCCAAAACCTAAGCTCCATTCTTGATCAAGCTTAAGATCATCGCTACGCCTTCATTACTTGCTCAAATCCGCTAATTCTCGTCTCAATCTTTCCCTCTCATCGTCCTCTATCTTAATTGGTAATAAAATTACCGTCTTTCTCACGTTTCAATTTATCCGTCTTTCTCAAAGGTGAATTATATTCATCTTTTGTTGTCTAATTGTAGGTGGTGACCTCCAAGACCTCTACAAAGACTACTACATAGTAGAGGAGGACCTAGACGAGGATTGAAGACGCGAAAAGGTAACTGTGAAGGGTTACTCGATATCATTACGTGTTTTTAATGTGTTTTTGATGTTAGTAATCGTTTTTAGAGTAGGATGATTAGTCCTAGGAATTGTTTTTGTTGATAATTGTTAATTTTAGTTGATGATAGTTGATATGTGTTGATGATTATGGATGATTTTTAGTGAAGTTGATGATTTTCGTATACTTTTGGTCCCAACCGGCCAACCGGCCGCCGGTCTGCTGACCGACTGGGAAGTGGCTGATGTTTTATTGTTTGTTACGTGAAAATTTGGTATGAAGTAAGTCTCAGCCGGCCGACCGGCTGAGACCCAACCTATAATGTCTTAATTTTCTCGTATGACATAAGATCCACCCGGGTAGCCGGCAGCCCATCCACTTGAACGGCTGGATCATGTTGTATTTTGGTTGATTTTCAAACGTTACTTTGGTGCCAGCCGGGTAGCCGGCAGCGGTCCACTTGACCGACTGGCACACACTGCCTTTCTTTCTCTATATTTTCTTATACATTCATTTATAATAGTTCGCATGGTTCATTTATCGTATAAATTTACGTAATGACTTTAAATATTCATGTTTAAAATATATGATGTTCCATTCGCTTGTATCGCATGTTTTGTGACGGTTTTTCATATATCCCACTTTGAGTCGGTTTTACATATGTTGTGATTTGAGCAGTAATTGTTAAGTGCTTTGAACTCTCATTCCCTGGCTACCTCCTCGCTCGTAAGGCTGAAATGTCGGAACGAGGAGTATATCCTTACTACTTAATTGCATGTTTTAGTGGCCATATGACGATGTTGTTGGGAGGCGAACGCTTTACGTTGATCGACCCGGCTGTCAAATGTTGTATACTTGCGAGGTGGTGTCATTGGATGTAGTGTACCGCTTGTTATGATGCTTGTGCTCTTTTCCGCCTCTT
>JAIUZE010069498.1:0-33672 GCA_022085475.1 Heliosperma pusillum
TATAGCATGAGATTGTAGTTTAATTTGAGATCCTTTAAGTCAAGCGGGTTTCGTAAGAATTAATAATTCACATGTTAGAAATTAGAATAAAATAGGATGAAATGAATATGATGTTCTTATGTTCAAGCCTAAATGGCTAAGACTCTGTTTCTAGCCGGTTTGACCAAACGGGTTTGGTCAAACCATGATCTAGTCAGCCCCGTTTAATACATCTCTTTTATGTCGAGTTTAATACATCTCTTTTGGTCAAACCAAAGAGTTTAATAAAACATGAATAACATAAATGTCGAGTTTAATACATCTCTTTTATGTTATTCATGTTTTATTAAACTCGACATTTCGTGGCTGGGAGAACTCGGAGTTACTCCCCACTGACTGTGGCTTCCGTGTTTACATTTAATGCGGTTGGCAGGTTTGTGATGCATGCTTGGGTACATTGACGAGCTAGCGAGTGAAGTATTACCTTGGACCTATATTCGGGTCTTAGGATTGTATTATTTAATACACTCTTTTATTTCCGTATTTATTAGGGAGATATGTCTCCCGTTTTAGATACTTCTTATGTATAATATTATTTCCTTTTTGTTATGAACCTTTTTCTTTAAGACACATTTGTTATGATGAATATATTTAATGGTAGGTTCCGGTTTTAAAATTTACCGATTTTCACTAAAGTGAACCTATTAAAAACGTATTCTTATCTTTTATTTATTTAAATTACTTGTTTATCTTTCCGCAAATTCGAGGGTGTCACAGTTGGTATCAGAGCATTTCGCTCCCGACGCACGTTTGTGTACCCTAGTATAAATAACTTGACCTTAATAAAATAATAAACTTGGGAGATAGAATGGTAGGATGGGTAGATTAGGATTTATGTTGTAGTGTCTTTGTGCTTGCTAAATTATAAGTACTAATCTGTGTTTTCTTTTGCAAGATGCCTCCGAGAGTTGACAACGCGATCCTAGAAGCTCTTACTCTTATTATACAGAATCAGCAAAATCAACAAAATCAACAGCCGAATCCTATTCCTAATCCTCCTCACGACCATGAGAGACACGGAAGTTATACATGGGTTGCTTCACAACTGGCTAGGAGCAAAGCCAAAACCTATGGTGGTGAAGTGGATCCCATCGAACTTTCTGAATGGATACGGGAAATGGAGAAGAACTTTTCTCTATATGATGTTCTTGAAACGGATAAAGTCAGTCTTGCTTCCCACTTCTTAGTGAAGGAAGCTGATCAGTGGTGGTCACTTTCTGGCCCTACTTCTAAGTTGGAACCTGGTTTTGGTTGGACTCGTTTCCGTGAGCTATTAGAGTCGAGGTTCTACCCTGATGAATTGAGGCAGCAGAAACTGAAGGAATTCATGGACTTCAAACAGGGAAGTCTCTCAGTTCAGGAGTTCACGACCAAATTCAACGAGTTGGCTCATTATGCCACTCGGCTTATTAAAAGGGAGGAAGACAAAGCATTCTTTTACCTGGGAAAACTTTCTCCTCAGGTGAAGGGCAAGATCAGTAGGGGTGCTACTTCCTTTGTCTCTATCTACAACGATGCTATATGGGCAGAGAGTTCAATTCGCGAGATTGACGACGAGGCTCGTACCTCGTATGTTGCTCCTAATGCTTATGGTAAGAGACCGTTGTATCCTACTTCTGGACCTTCCTTTTCCTCCTCTTACTCAAACAAGAGGAAGAATTTTCAGAGTGGACAAGCAACTCAGAGTAACCGTCCATTCGTCCCGAGCAACAACAACGATCTTAAGGGTCGTATCTGTTTTGGGTGCAAGATGCTTATGCATCCCGGTATTGGCTGTTTCAACAAGCCAATTGTGTGTTATACTTGTCAGAAACCGGGACACAAGTCTAATGTATGTCCTGATAAGAAGAAGACAGCTTCTACTCCAGCTACTTCTGGGAGACCGAAGGGTCGAATTTTCATCATGAGCCGCGCTGAGGCCGATGCTCAACCAGACATTGTGACTGGTATGTTTTCAATTTATGAAATACCATGTTTAATTTTATTTGATACGGGAGCTTCTTTGTCCTTTATTTCGATGAGACTATCCGATAAATTACCTCTCAAAGCTTCAGTTGGAGAAAGTACTCCTATATCTTTACCGTCCGGAGATGTGTTTTCATGCTCTTATGTTCATTCGGACATTCCTATATCAATAAACGGATCTACTTTTCCGGCTAATCTTCTTCGGTTCCCTCTTGAAGAATTTGATATCATTCTGGGCATGGATTGGTTATCTACATATTATGCTCGATTTGAATGCCGTGACCAGAAGATTATTCTCAAAAGCCCTTTAGGTACCCGTGTATCCTATCAAGGGGTTCGAAAACAGACCCCTGTGAAACTTGTTTCGGCTATGAAGATGGTAAAAGCTATCAAGAAAGGTTACAAAGCTTTCTTATGTGTTGTGACTACTTCTACCACTTCGTCTTTGCCTTCATGGGAAGATGTGCCAATTGTTCAAGAATTTCCAGATGTATTTCTCGATGAATTACCAGGAATTCCACCTGAAAGAGATGTTGAGTTCTCTATTGAACTAGTTCCTGGAACTGGTCCTATTGCGAAAGCTCCATATCGCATGGCACCTACCGAATTGAAAGAGTTGAGAGTTCAACTTGATGATATGATCGCGAAAGGCTTCATTAGGCCTAGTGCATCTCCTTGGGGTGCGCCCGTGAAGACTTTTCTTCATGTCATTCATGTAGTGATTTGCCCTGAAAAGGGCAAAACCATCATAAAGTGAATGAAGCACACGGTCAATGACTATGCTCTCACTGATTTTGCAATCAAATGCCTCCAGTTTCTCGACATTCTCAATCATATCAAGAATGTGTGGGCTAACCGGTTGGCCCTTCTGGAGTTTCGCCTCAAAGAAGCGACAGTTATGCTCATATGTAACGATTCTTGGTGCTTTTGAAAATTCGTTAGTGAGCGTGGTGAAAATCTTATTTGCACCTTGGGCAATGAAGCGTCTTTGCAAATTGGGTTCCATTGCAAAGATGAGTACGTTCTTTATCGCACCCGTTTCCATAACGAAGTCACTATAAGCAAGTGACTTGTTAGCTCTCGCATTGGGGCCTGGGTTTGGCGGTATTGGCTCAGTCAAGTATTTGAGTTTGCCGTCAGCAATGACTGCATTCCGTAATGCCGCCTCCCAGTCCGCAAAGTTGGACCCGTCATTCTTCAGTCGCGCGGAATGATTCATGTGGTCCATGAAAGTTTTAAGCCAGGACTCGCGTGCAAGTGTGGCACTTGGCATAGGGACATCATTATGGCCAGCCATTTGTTATAGCAGTATTATCAATATAAGACGAATTCTACACTGCGAAAAAGAAGGAAAAACATAATAAGCATACTCATCGATATGAATCAAGTCTAGTGCAAAAACTCGTTTAATGCGAAGACTCAAGCATTTATACAATTGACCTCCCTCAAGAATTATATAAATGATCCCAAGACTCAATTATCTGTAAATTGATAAGTCAACCTCTTGGCTAATTCTACCTTTAGAAGTCTTGGTCGATAAAATTTTATCTATAGTCCATCATAATCACGAGAAACTCTTCGGATTATAATGTTGAGGTAAAATAAGTCAACACTCACTACTTACCCAACGTAGAAGGGGTCATATGGAGAGTAAGGTCCTATATGCCTACCGACGAAGAAGGGATTCATAGTAGTTTGGCCTATAAAGACTAGTCTCAATTTTAGGTTTTTAGAGAAAGATCCCATCAACTTTAATTTTAATTCATTTTAAGTGAACGAATATCTAGCATGCGCAAATGAATAAACTAAGATGATGGCTTAAAATTCGTGTGACATCTTTATGTCCATGATAACTAACATCCAAACTATATGAGTCAATTTTCATGCATTTTAGTAGTAGGTGTTTTGATTTAGGCGGAATGTGATAGGTTTAGATGTGGCGGTGGGTTTGGGTCTAAAAGGTTGGGTGCGTCGAAGGAGGAGTGAAGGCCGGTGGCTGTTTGTCTGGTGCTGGTAGATGGTTTCATAATGCGGCGATGTCTGAGTAGGTTTGCAGAGTAGGTCGTGGAATGAGAGAGAATGCAAGAATGGTAGAGGGGCATATATAAATGGAATATTTGGGACAAAAAATATTGTAATGAGTAATGTGTGTATTATGAAAATAAACTACGTTAATTTATAATCTTTTACAAGTTTCCAACGAGGACTATATCACGATACATGCACCTAATTAGTGAGCATTTTGCTTTATCAAACAAATAATATCTAACTGACTACATTATAAATGGTAACATATGAGATAACTGTGAAAAGAAAAAACATCATTCTCTATGTTATCAAAAAGCATTGAACTAGCGCCAAAATCGAACCTCATTCGTCTATACTCTATGCTGTTTCCCTCTTATATGCAATGGTCGTCCGTCCAGAAATATGGTTTCAAACGATTTGAAATATGACAACACCATAGCACATATTTTCCAATGGTAACGAACTAGAAATTTGATTGCAGACGACTTCAATAGGTAGCAATTACAACCCTTTGCCCCCATTTCTGACCCACAAACTTCGTACAACGCCCAATTTTTATTTGCATCTCCTTTACACAATATATGCATGCCATTTTTCCAGGGACACATCTTAAATGCGATTCATCATCATAGTTCAGGGAAATGCCACCCTGGACGTTACTTCATCTCACAAACTAAATCCAAACTTAGATGCAAGGAACAGTTAAGTCATCAGCAAATCAGTCAAAAAGAGCCACTCGACCAACACAACTTGCAATTTTGAAATGTACAAAAACTTAATCGGAGTGAAGTTTTCGATTTTGGCATCGTTTGACATACCAGGCAGCATGTTTTTGTAACCCCATCCCTACCATTACCTTCAGGGTGACAAGCATGACATATGTCAAAGCTATCAAACAAAATATCCAGAAGAATCTCCAGTGTATAGGATTACAGGGTAGCCGCGCAGCGTATACGGGGGTCAGCACTCTGATGACCTGAGATGCATTATAAATGGTGAGATATTGTGGCAAATCAATCAAGTCAAACATTGAGCATTGTATAAGATGGTTTGCTCTCGGAAAAATCCCTATATATTCCTCATTTGATTATAGGATTAATGGGCGTCTCATGAGTGAGACTGTCACAAATATTTGTCATAGTCAGAAAAGAGAAGGCCTCTGCCAGCATGGCAATAGGAATAACAAAACTAACAGATACAGACAGGGAAAATGGCAGCGGTAATAACAAAACACGGCCTTACCACACAAGCTGGGGCCAAGGGAACAAAAGTAAGTGTCCTCTTGGAAACATCGGTTTGAATGTTCAGAGTCTGAAAAAAAAAACCAAAGAATAAGTAACAGCTCCACAAGCATAGAAAGCAACACCACCACCAGTCCACCCTCAAGGCCTCAATCTCCCAAAGAACAACATACGGAAAAGAAGATGCAAGAAAAGTAGAATTCAGTACAGGATCAGGAGTTGAATCATTGAAGCTCAAGAATGTATTGACGCTATAAAAAGAGTTGAGTTGTAGATTTCATAACATAGATCGAAGAATAAGTACAAGCAACATGAATGTCCTTCCAAACATAGCAACTTTATATCATGGAGCCATCAACACTGATTGTCGCACAATTCTCTTCAACTTGCCACAGAATTTCTAACTTGTGGCTAAAATTAATCAATCCAATATCAACTAGCAAAAAGGGTATTAGTATTAGCTAAATGTGCTTCAAATTCCTAATGTATGAGGATTAGAACCTTGATAAGGTAAGAGTCGAGGACAGCGCTTTGATGAATACCAAATTCAACCTAGTGCTAAGGCTCCGACGTAGTGATAATCTAGTTAAATGACATAATGCTGAATGTGGAATTATGTCAAGCAAGGCAAATTATTTGCAGACACAAGCACATGCAATGAAGTTATCTTGCTCACCGAACATTGCCAGGAAATTATATTTTCCAAAATATTCTGATGTTAGGCTATTGCCTAGTTAATCTAATATTAGAGTCTAGTCACACAAACACGTCAAATCAAAGTAAAAAAAAGCCAAATTCAATAGTAATTCTATTTTACTCCTACGTGACCCCACAACACGGATAGTCAATAAATCCGTTATACTCACTCCATTATCTTTCCATTTAGAACCACTAGCCATTTTTTGTTAGTGGTAATAAAAAAGGCTAAATGAAAAAAATAAAAAAGTGGAGGGAGTAATTCATAGTTATGAGTTGTGACAATCGTATTGTGATGAAGTATTAATAATTTAAAGCCTGTGGCACGAGTATTTTCCTTAGTGAGGGGTTTTCCCTGTAACTGCCATTTTCTTCATTTTATGATACCGAATTAGGCCAAAAAAATCCTTCCAGAATGCTTCCAACATTCCTAGTTATCATAAATCAAATCTACATTTCAAGCTAGTTCTGAAACCTTGTGATCGACAGAATGAGGTGTGAGAGTGACGGTCAATCAGGATCTCAGCTATTTGGGCACACTTATGATTCAGATAGAAGGTTGGACACAAGTCACACAACTGATTGACTATTTGAGCAATAGCTTAATAAAGTTTGTGCAATATTGTTTATTATTGGAAACATGGCCATTCTCCTTGCAGGCAAAATCTAAGCTTTGTTTTATATAGTTAAAGCTTTTGTGGTCTTGGAAACACATTGTCATAGGCTTCATCACAAATATTTCCAATTCTTCAGCAAGATTATGGTGTCACTGTCTTGGTCATGCTTCAGATTTCACCAAGAAACGCATGAGCTTAAATTTTCTCATTCATATAAGCCATCATTCTCTTCTCTTGTTTACCTCAATAGTAAGTATCTTTTGTGATAGTTTATGCCCATAACTTGAGAGCAGTCCAACTTTTGCCGGATTGTTATTCCAGTGCAAAATTATTTGTTGCAATCTGCAACACATCTTCTTACAAGTCAATTAGGTATCTTATCGTCCACCAACATACATTTTTGAGGCAATCAAGTAACTTCTAAATTCTCAGTTTGCTATTTTCAATTCTCAATCGAAATTCAGCGAGCCCAAAGGTTTGCCATTCATCTTTGCCAGAACACTCTCAGAATCCAGATCGTTTGCCTCCACATTATTTGCTACTGCCTCCTATTAAGGGTATTCTTCCCTCTTTCCATTTTGGGTTTGTTCATGTTTTCTTCCCTCTTTCCTTTTTTTGGAAGCTTTGTGGTCCAAACTCAACTGCATGTGGGGTTGTGTGTTTTGTGTGGTCCAAATTCATTTCCTTATTTCTTGTGCAAAAAGGAAAGGGGAAGAAAACCTTGAATAGGACACACAACAAATATTGTTGGCTAAATAAGCTGAAAGCATTCACTTACTTGAATCAGAACTTCTATTCCATAACAAAACAGCTGTGAAGCCTCACTTAATAATATATTAAGCTGATTCACTATTCGGTCATTATGCATCAAACTATTGATAAGGATTTATGCAAAATTGGTGCACAATGTACCACAACTCCACCCTCAAAGCCAAAAAAAGGAAAAGAAAATTAACGGACATGAATGTATGTCAATGGCACAAGTTGCAGACAAAGAAGGCTTAATAATATCGATTGCCATGCTGGTGACATGTATACAAATGATACAATGTCATTTCCGCTGGTAATGTATCAAAGATTAAACTTTACAAGAATCTGTGGGGCATTACCTGTTTGCAGAGGTCTTCAAGGAACTCGGAATACGTAATGGGTTTTATATCGTTGAATTTGGCGATAAATGAATGCTTAATAATGTCGATTGCCATTTCCGATAGATAAACCAAGAGAGCATTCTGTCAACAGGTACACATACAGTAAGACTGAAGCGGAACTGAGTTGTTCGTTTGCAAATCATTATGCTTAAGAGATATGTCAACTCACAGAAATAAAATTTCCAAACCAATAACCCTCTGCTTCCTGAATATTTTGAGCCAAAACAAATATGACAAATGCTGTAATATGGAACCTCTCAATTGAATCTGAACACATAAAAAGTCAAAAAGAAAGATGTAATCAGGAATAACACAAACAGTTCAAGAGAATAGCCGCTGTAAAAGCCACACACTCACATTATTTCACTGTTTTTACACTTGTATTATGTACATAAACCAAGGTATTAACGGAGAATACGACACATAGACTATATCCCAAGTTTACCTTCTATATAAGTGGACTTCACATCTGGGTAAGAGTATATTTGTAGCTTTATCTACTCGACCTTGCCGAAAGCAAGAATTGTAAAAAATCTAGTGGAAGTCTCAAAGTGGTATGTAAAGAATAAAATGAAATAGGAGCTACAATTAATTCACAATATTATTCAGCGTTCACTGGGGCAGTCGTGCAAATCTACATTGTGCAATGACGACAAAACATCAACTTGCACCCAACAGAGATGACATGTCGGTAGCATTTAGAGAAAGGCCAACACAGTTATTGACAATATAACATGAAAGTTTCTTGTAGTCAGATATAAAAGACAATTTAACACAGCTACATGAAAGAAAAACAGACAATCAGCTGAAATATAGCTGGGCTTACCCGAATATACAATGCTGTGAACATTATCCTTACTGAATCTTTTGAAGACGTTGCTTTTTATCTCAGCAAAATTATTTGAGACCAGCAAAGCAAATAAAGCATTATTGTGTGCTACAATACAGGTCGACAAGGTAATTGCCTGGACTAATAATATAAATGAATGAATAAGTAAGACCGGAGTCAAGGAAATCAACAAGATAAGAGAACAGATAACTTGGAACTGTAACAATATCAAAATGGGTAGATTCTATAAAGGATATTTGAAGAAGCTGCTGCCAGCAATAAATCCATGGAATATCTTTCAATCCAATATCTTGACGATTCTGGTGAGCAGCAAGCAAGACCTTCAGCAGAATTAAAAAATGTCTGAAATACATCACCTCCGAAACTTTGCCATAGTTTATCAAAGATCTGTCACAAATAAGCAAAAAAAAAAGGAAAAATCCACTCAACTTGCATCTATCAATACTTACAAGTGATAATTGTAGTCAAATAAACTGATAAGATATTTACAACCAGCACCCTGCCCCCTCTTATAAATAGAAAGGAAACATATCAAAAGTAGTTGCATAAGAACTTTGTTCTTTCAATGGATGTTGTAGTTTCAGGCATAATTGAGAAATTAATAGGCAAATGGGTCATTTGGATTGAATGAATATCCGACAAAACTTTTAAGATAATTGAAAGTCAAGTGAGAAGAAAAAGTAAACAGGTAGGCAAAATTTTAATGGTCCGACAGCGTTCCATCATGAAACATAAAAAGAAAAAAAAATGAAAAAAAAAAAAGCAATATCAAGGTCTGCTTTCATAGTCAACACATCCATGTGTTTGTAAATTTCAAAAGACAAAGACCTAAGTAGAACCTTCTGTCATTCTGACCAGAAATTGCGGCCAGGCCATGTAAGGTTTCAAAGTACATGCTATGTAATTTGGGGTTGGCAAGAATAAAAAGTCAATCCCAAACGTGGTGAAACATTGGAAACAAGAACCACCCACAGCGACACGATTGGGCCGTCCACAACAAGAATAAATGCTTAGAAACCTAGTTTAAGATTTACTTAGTTCTAACCCAGTCTCCCTTCTGCAGAGAACAAGTAGAAGATAAGATTAAAAATTGGTAACTTAAAAAAGTCGAAGAATGCAGCGCTTTCTCAAATGTTCCTGCATATAGAAAATGATAAACCCTATATATTCCCAGTAAGTGGATTGTACCTCTGATGTACTACCACATAGAATATAGTTTTTGAGCTTTACAATAAAGTTTTTGAGTATAGTATAGTTTTACTATAGAGTTTTTGAGTTATTTAATTTGAACATTAAGCTCAAAAAAATTACAATAAAACTCAAAAAACATCATATATAAGACATAAATTTTAATTTATAAACTTTAAAAAGTTCGAAAAAAATGCACAAAAACTCAAAATCATATTATTATGAGGTAGTACCTCCGATGTATAATCCTTTTTCCCATATATTCCTGATTATGCCCTCCAGATTCTCTCAGTCTTTTCAGAGGGTCCAGGTTGTACTGATTCACTTCAGTTAGATATGCATCTACTAATCCATTTTCTCCGCCCCATCTCCTCCCCCTACAAAAGTGTAGACGGAGCAACTCCTTGATCCAAAGGAGAAACATCTCAACCCATAAGTAACTCCACCATATTAGCTACAAAAGAAATGACAGAGCTTAAACTGCATTGGCTGCTATTCATCATAACTCATAAGAGGTCTCCCTAATATATGTTAAACAGCAAAAGATAAACCTTAAAGATTCCTAATTACAACATTCAGACTGGATCTTCTCTGTGCCTCCTACAAAAGAGTTGAGTCTTGCTTCAAAGCAGAGACATCAATATCAATCCATAAGTAGTTATACGCCCACCAATTCACCATACTTGCTTCAAAAAACAGAAGAAGGAGGTCTCTCACTCTCCCTAGCCAGAGTCAAAGAAATTACCAAGGATTACAGGACGAAAAAGAAAAAGGAGAGGGGGAGGGATAACCATACTTGCTACAGAAACAAAAGAGATTACCGCATTCACCTCTACTCATTATAAGAGGTCTCTCACTTTCCCTAGCCAGAGTCAAAGAAACTAACAAGAATTACAGGACAAGAAAAAAAGAAAAGAAAAAGAGAGCTAGACAAAAAATAATATAATTAAAACCGTATGCTTTCAGGTGGTGATACGAGATTACGAGGTTCATTTTTACACTCCCTCATAAGAAAGGAACATTAGGAACTGTGCAGATGGAGTTTTCAAATCACCCCCAAAGCTTTACGGAACAAAATCAATCAAAAGAATCAATATAGCACTAAACGGAGAAACAAAGAATAAAATCCCTCATAGACATTGCAGGCATGGCATGCGCAACAGCAAAAAAGCAGACACAGAAACACATACATTAAAACTCCTATAACATCTGCCCCAACACACAGGGGAAAAAGAGAGAGCGTAGTGAAATAATCCAATGATGAAGACCTGATTAAAACCACAATTGGGCTATCTTTGCGATTTATAGAAACCCTAAACCACAGAGCTCAAACCAGCACTAACTAATAGAAAAGGACTCTGCAATGATGAGAAACAGTTCAACAGCAATGAGCCTATGTAAAAACTCACGTCGGAATTAATAATTTCCTTAATTGAAGAAATGTAAAATAGCGACGAAAAGGGCACCGAGTAAAAACAGAGCTTACCTCTAGAACATTATAGACAACATAAAGCTTTATAATTCCTTGCCCACGGATCATGTGGTATATAAGGCTGATATCTGAAGGATTGTAACAATTGAAATAAGTTGTAAAAAAAAGGAATGGTAACTAAATAATGCAAATCGCCCTACTAAGTCCAAAGGACAAATCTACTGCTGTGTGGGGAGGGACCGAGGGAGAAAAGAATGTAAAAGAGTCAGATGTCCACGAAATATAGTTCAATTAACTAGCCGTAACAATACCTGTTCGTCCCAAGAGAACAATTCCGCCAGCCAGTACAAGAATGCAACCAAAATCTGAGAGCTCTGCTGCAGAAAGTTTTTTGAGTTGCCTGCAAAAAACAGGGTTAGGTTAAAATGCCACTCCTAGTATAAAAAACCAGCAAAAGAAAGTTAATAACAGTAAAGCTAAGAAACTATCTCAATTAGAATGGTTACAGCTAGTATAACAATCCAGCAAAAGAGAGACAAACGTACCACACATAAATCACAAGATGTATCAACTATGCCCATCTAGAACAGTATGTCATGAACTCATGAATAGACATCTTCTTAAAGCGACCAACAGACAGAATAATTTGATGTAATGATATGAACTCATGTTGAGCAAAATAGGATTGAGAACTTCCAAATTCACAAGACCTTAGTTATTGCCAGCATTTCTCAAACTAAAATCAGATGCTCTTATCTATTGATGACTAAATTAACATACTCAAGCTGCCGTATCCTGTGTCTTTCTTCAAGTATTCTAAATTGATCTGTAAAATATTTTCTAGAGCCTTTCCAATCCTTACAGATATATTTATATTTATATTCCTATGCAGAGCTATAGCCCGGTTTCTCTAAATGATGTGAAAGTTACTTTAATATGACCAACTACTCAATCAAATAACAAGTCAGGGAGATTTGCCCCATGAAAAGACGATAAAAACCCAAGAAAATTTCTGGGAAATTAGGAAATATTCACTAGTTTTGCAGTAGAATCTAGCAGCCTATGCTTTCACTAGGCCAAAACATAATCCTGATAAACGCACTACTCATTTTTACTCCCATGATTCGAGTCTCAATCTACTGGCTTCCTGCCATACATGAGATTGGCCAACTTCCAATTGCCAGAAGATCAAAAGAAGATTATTCATAGAAGACAGCTTAAAAAGTCTTAGAAGTAACAATGCCGGTAAAGAGGAAGCTCTTAAAGGGAGACCATGATAAGACAGACTAGTTGAAACTTAAATCAAACATTGTTCCTCTGGAGTTTCACGAGACGAGAATTAACATGTATATTGATTAATCAGGTTAACATCAGATCAACGACGACGATAAGGAATATTCGTCTGATCCTTTCTCCACTTTGCTAACAAGGATCCGAGAGACTCGGTGAAAGCTATACTAAAGGACTCAAAAGAAGACTAGTGAACGCCAAGGTCAACAACCTATTGCAACAACAGCCGCTCAGCATAGAATTACTGGGTAGCCGATAGTACCAGAACTTAAGACTTGAATTTTAGAGCAATAGCAAAATACAGACCTTTTAGTAACGGACCTCCACAATATAATTGCAGCTCTTGAAGGTATAATGGTCAGCAAAGACAAAAATGAATTCAGACAGACGAAGAAGCCCACATCAATAAGCTGCATCAAAATATGTGATCTTAAGAACATATTCAACAAAGTTAAGTTAAAGCAATGCTTTCGGGTCAGTCACAAAACTGCAAGTTTGAAACTGAAAAAGGAAATAGAAATGTAAACCAGTATATTTCATGGAGTACTCCCTCCATCCCACTTTTATTGTCCCCCTATCAATTTTGGGAGGATTTAAGGAAAAGTGGTGAACTACCTTCTTTACCCCTTAAATTAAAGAAAAGGTGAGATATTAATTTTATGGTGGTTATAGTGGTAGCTAGTTATATAGAGGCAATAGTGGATAATTAAAGTTTTTCCTTGCTAAATTTAGAAAGGGGACAATAATTTAGGGATAAAATTTGGAGGGAAAGGGGACAATAAAAGTGAGATGGAGGGAGTATCAGATAACTCAAAGATAATGAAATGTAAATAAAACTCTATGTAGCATTGTTGGATTCATCAAGGACACAAGGACAAAAAAAATTTAACTCTCAGCATAATTCAGACTGTCAGCGCCATGGAAAGCTTAAACAGATTGATGTACAAGTAGAAACAACACTTGCTAACTTATATGTTCAGGAAGGAAAAAATAAATAAATGAAATTTTCATTCTTATCCATTAATGTCAAGACCAACAGAGCCAACCCAGTTCCGTTCAAATTTGCTTATTTTGGTGGATGGGATGTCAGAGAAGAGATCCATGTCCAAATTTGCTTCCCTGTAACGGGTACCTCCAAAACAGATCCATAGGCCCATAATGTTAAGATCCAAAATCGACCCCCACAGGCTAAGGTCCAAAGGATCAACCCGGGGCCCGCAGCCATTCACACCGTTTAAGACTCACAATATTACACCCCGAAAATCAATAAATTTCAGAAGAAAAAAAATGCATGCATTACCCTATCAACATGTATGACCCAAACAGTAAAACTCAGTTCCTTTGACATGAAGGGCAGGAAGGAGAAAAGCAATGAATACCAGTTCACACCTCCATGGCAAACGGAAGATAGTATCGTAAACTCTCTCTCTTTCTTTATCATCTCCTGGTGTTGTCGTGCTCCTTAACGAGTTTCCACTGGACATTTCTTCCATGAAGTATTTTATCGGTGAATTTTCCACAGGAAATGGATCTACAAAAAAGCATACATAACACTGCAGCTATAAAAAGACGAAGCATGTTTTCTCAAATCTACAGGTTTGGATG
Source organism: Heliosperma pusillum (assembly GCA_022085475.1). Classification (NCBI taxonomy): domain Eukaryota; kingdom Viridiplantae; phylum Streptophyta; class Magnoliopsida; order Caryophyllales; family Caryophyllaceae; genus Heliosperma; species Heliosperma pusillum. The sequence goes on from JAIUZE010069498.1 coordinate 14,103, forward strand.
AAAATAAACACATCTAACAGCAGGATGGAAGTATCTTGACAATTCAAGTTTGAGAACAACAAAGGCTTAGTCTCAATATGGTTTAATGTTGGTTAACATAAATCATCATCCAAATCCCTTTAGTTTTGAATCGGCCAATACGGTCAAAGGTAAATAAACAAAGTAAAAGGAAATAGATAAATGAAAACGAAACAAGTGTGCTTGTAAAACATAAAGCAAAGTAAGAAAAATGTGAAAACCGAAATAAGGCAACAATATAGGTTTGTAAACAAAAAGAGTAGAAATCATTTAAAAAATAATCTTTAACTAAAATGAGAAAGAGAGAGGCAAAACATCTAAAACCCCAAAACAAATTGTCAGCATGAATTCTTTATCTTCACAATACCCTCTCCGTAGCCATACTCTCACTAATCCCCAGTTTAGTTTGAAAAGGCGCAAGGTGCACCGAGGCGTTAAGAGGCTAAGGCCATGAGACGCAAGCCTTTTAGACGCGAGGTGCCTTACTTTTTGAAGTTAATTTCATTTCCCAGATAAAATTTGAGGCAACAATTAACTTTTTAGGAGTTTTGAATTCGACCAACATCTAAAGGAGTATAATTTAGGAATAATGGGGAAAAGAAAAGGCTGACTTAAGATTTAGACGTACTAATAAAACTGGCTGAGTGAGCCTTATCTAAAAGGCGCACCTTTGTAAACTAGGACCCCCAGAAGATGGGTTCTGAGTTGTTTGTTAATGAAAACAAGGACCATAGCACATAGAATGGTGCAATTGAGATAAATGTAAGTGTTACCAGAAGGATGATCAGGGATAAGTTGGCGCCAATCCAAGGAGTCTGACGTCTCCAACTTCCGGCCGTTGATTCCATTAGTTAGCCTGGTGTCGGCCGTCTCCTCTTTATAAACAGGCATAGTAGTCGTAGTGGTTTCTCCATTAGCGGCACCGCCGACGTTCCTCTGCCGCAATTCACCTTGCGAAACTATAAAGACCGCACCCCCGGTCTCAGTCTCCTCGGACACAACAGCAGCAGCAGCAGCAGTAATACCAGTAATGGTAGTAGTAAGAGAAGTAGAACAAGTAGTGTTAGAGTAGTTATGCGCAAAAGTAGAGTTTTCGGCAATCGGAATCATTGGCGATGATGATTCAGAACAAGTTGTTTGATTTGACTTGTTGTTCTTCTTTTTCTTTCTTCGTCTACGGCTACAGGTATTGATCTCGTCATCGGAAATAGAGCGGTCCATGAGTGATGATGAGGCGGAATCCATGAGTGAAGAAGACAGGATCTCGAAGGATAATTGTTTGCCTTTGGATCTTAATCCCATTTTTATCATTGGATTTGGATTTGGAGTTACGGATGTGGGAGAGATGGAGGGTGGCAGCCCTGGCAGGGGTTCAATTAAGTAATCAATTATCACAAATTCTCATTTGTGACGGACACTACCGTCGCAAACTTAAGACGGATATCATATTCTCTCACAAAATACCCATCAAGGGTGAGTGGAGAAGCACATGGGGGTGTCCACCTTGTCCCCTCTACCCATTTCCTCTCACAAAATACCCGTCGCAAGATCCGATCCGTCGCAAGCAAGACCTACTAATCAATTATACAAGGAAACTAAATGTTGTGTAGTTTGTCAGATTATCTAAACTCTCACTCTCTCACCAAAGCATATGCGACATCCGCATGCGCGCGACGCATTCCAAACAATTTCTCAGCTTCCCCGTTAAGGCCCTGTGGGGCCCTGTTCTTTTGGACTAAATTTTAATTCCTATAAGTTCAGTTCAGCTTCATTAAGTTCAGTTCAGTTCAGTTCAGCTCTATTAATTTCAGTTCAGTTCAGTTTAGCTCTATTAACTTCAGTTCAGTTCTGCTTCATTAAGTTCAGTTCAGTTCAGTTCAGATTACTTTTATTTCAACATTATTATGATTATTATTCTTATCATTGTTATCATTATGTTAATTCATTTAATATTGTTATTATTATTATATTTATATTTTTAAAAAATTATTTTATTACTATTATATCACCGTTATAATCATTCTTTATATTATTATATTTATGTTTAATATATTTATTTATTCTTATATTATTACGATTAATGGAAATATTAGTATTATTAATATTTATTAATATTATATTTTATATTTTATTGGTATATTCATTATTATGAATATTATTAGAAAAATATTTATTATTATTATTATTAATATTATTATTAATAATAGAAAATAATAATAATTATTATTATTATTATAATGTATTAATATATTATTATTAGGCCTATTTTTATTATTATTAATTATATTTACTTTATTACTATTTATAAATATATTTATTACTATATTATATTGTTATTAATAATGTTATCATTTATATTACTATTTTATTATTATAATACTTATTCTTATATTATTTTTTATTTTTTTATACATCTGATTAGATTATTATTAAATAATATTAATATAATATTATTATTAATAATGCTTTATATTATTATAATATTAATTATTATTATTATTATAAATAATATTTATATTATTGTTTATATTATTATATTATTATATTATACTTATCATATTTATTTTTTAGTTACTTAATTTTATATATTTATTACTATAATTAATAATGTTATCATTCATATTAATATTAAATTTTTTATTATATTACTATAATATTTTTTTTATATCTTATTTGATTATTATTATTATTAGATTATATAAATATAATATTATTATTACTAATGATTAATAGTAATAATAATAATATTGTTATATTTTTATTATTTCGGTTCAATTTAGTTCAGTTCAGTTCAGCTCCATTAAGTTCAGTTCTGTTCAGTTCAGCTCCATTAAGTTCAGTTCTGTTCAGTTCAGTTCAGTTCAGCTCTATTAAGTTCAGTTCAGTTCAGTTCAGCTCTATTAAGTTCAGTTCAGTTCAGACAAATTCAGTCCAAAAGAACAGAGCATAACTCCATCAACAAACACCTACATTCAACCACGTCGACTGTCCTCTCTCAACACAACTCTAGAGATGGAAGTGTCACACGGACGATGGCCCAACACGGCCTACGGTCCATTTTAAACGACACGCAATGGGAACGGCACTTCCGAGCACGCTTCAAATGCAGAGAAATAAAGTTAAAGAGGGGGTATTGCTTAGACACGATATGGGCCGCTGCAATTTCTATTGCACTGGCACTACATGGCATAAAGCCCACTTTCCTGTGCCTGGGTTGTGATATTTTCTCCTTCTAGCACGCGGGACCGGCACGAGGCATAACCCACGTCCATCTCTATACAACTCCATCCTTTTAACTTTTAAGGTGGAGTTTGATTCACAAAGTCGTATAGGACTCAAATCAGTAATCAAACTAGAGTGGTGTGAGGTTGGAACTTATTCTTAATACCGGGTTATTACTGATGCGTGTCTTTCATATGCGTTTATTCTCTTATTTGACACTCATTTCTATGCTTATTACGTAGCTTTTAGCTATTATTATTTCTCTATTTGCTACTTTGGGTTGTGTTGTAGTTTTATAGGTTATTACCCAAAAAGAAGCAAATGCCAGCCAAATCCTATCAACAAAGTAAGTTTGAAGGAATTTCAAAAGCCTTATGTCACTAGTGTCAACTTTGAAGAGCCATATCTCAAGATCTACAATTGATAATCCACTTATTCAAATTGGAGATGAAAGATTATCCTCTTAGCTTTCCAACGCCACCAAAAATGCATGATTTGACAGTAACGAAGAAATGGCGGCCTCTTGAAGTTCAGTGCGCATTGCACGAAATTCGTCAGACTTTTAGTCGATCGACTAGACCATTTGGTCGATCGACTAATTCTAGTAATCAGACGATTATTTCGTGGCTCTGGCCCATTACTTACTTAATTACTCTAGCTTATGGATTTAGTATTTAAGCCTTATAAGAAAGAATAATTAGGGCATGCTTTTAGACTGTTAAACATCTCTTTTCCTTTGAGCAACTTTAGATCTAATAAATTGGAATCGATATTTCTTCCTTTTCTTTTGGTATTGAATCTTTCTCCTTTAGTTTTAATTCCTTCTTCTTAATTCCTCTTTCCCTTGTTCTTTCTCTTTATTATTTAGTTTATTAGATTGTTAATTGTTCTTCCATCTTATTCTGTCATGTTTAATTCAATTCTTATTGTTGTAGTTAATTTCATTAGATACAACATGAGTAGCTAATTCTTCTATGCTAGGATTTAGGGGAACTGCGGTTATGTGACGGTATAATTACTAGATTATTAGTTAAGTCATAACTATTGGTTTGTATTGTTAATCGTTGCATTAATTGTTAGTAAATTGGTTAAATGCATGTGACTGATTTATTAGTTTGTTAAACCTTGACCTAGATCGTCAGATATGGAATAGGTAGAACTTGCAGCGAACATTAGAATTTACTAATTAGAGCGAAAGTTACTTTAGTAATTCTAGGGCGAATAGTAGACCGGAAGAAACTATCCATTACCCTTCAAACCATGTTTATGTTAATCTTTTAATTCTATTGTTGACCGTCGTTGACCGTGGTAACCCGATATCCTAGCTATTTCTCTTATTATTTCTGAATTTACTTTCTTCCTTTATTTCTCTTCCTTCACTACTTGTAGTTTAGATAACAAACTATCAAAACCCCCAAATTTGTTACTTAGACAAACTTTTAATTGGCAAATATAATTTCTTTAGTCTCCCTGTGGATACGATCCCGACTTCCTTTACTGCCTTAGTTTATGCATGTTGGTTATCTTTGATTAGGTGTACGATTTAGCCTGTCAATTACCAGGTATTTGGTTCCGCTTGAGATTAATTAGGAATTAGTAGGTAAAATTAATTACCTTACTTTGAAAATTTAAATAAATAAAAACTTATAGCATAACATTTATTGTAGAAAGTCTTAAGAAAACTTATAAAATTAATTAAAAGCACAAGTATTTCTTATAAAAGCATTTTATTGACAATTTCACAAACACTACAAGGACTTTTATCATAGTGATTTTAAAGTATGACAGAAAATTTAGGCAGTTTACACATTTTCTTACGATGGTTAAATATGCTTCTTATTTTATTTCGAAAATGTATACAATTGATAACAAGATTTTTATTTTTAGTTTCATAATATAATTTTCCCACCAACTACCCATTACGGGTACAATTTTCATGTCCACACCCGCCTCACAACCCGCTAAAACTCTACCTATACTCATCTGAACTAAGGCTGGTGTGATGTGAGGTCCACTTGTACTCCCCCCATTGATATCCCTAGGTATGAGTCTCATACCCACCTCCCCTCGTGGGTATTGAAAATTCATACCTCATGGGGTTTGACGTATATATGTCAAATTACAACAAAAACAAAAAACAAAACAAACACAAGATATGGGTTTGGAGCATTTTAAATCAGTGCCTCATATAAAAAAAAGTGTGAATTAATTCAGCCCCTAATGAAGTAACTTGGTGGTACTCGATCGAGTACGGGAGAGTACCCACTTGGGGATTACCACTGGTTTAGTGCACTCGGTCGAGTGGGTGCCACTCGACCCAATGGATTTTGCGACTCCGTCGAGGCGCATCAGTCTGATAAGGTTTTGTTCGTTTTTCTTTTATTTTAAGCCATGGGTTTAGGGGTTATTATAAATAGCTTATTTTATATGTCATTGACAGATGTATATAGGGGTGTTCACTCAGTGGTATGGACCAAATATCAGACCGGATCGGACCATTTGGTCCAGACCAGACCATACCATATTTTATTTGGTCTTGTCCACGGTCCACCTATTAATCCTTATTTGGTCGTCAGTCCAGTCCTGGACCAAACCGAATGAACCGCGGACTGTACCATGGACCAAACTTATATGTAAAAAGAACCTTTAAATTTGTAACATCATTGATTTTATGTCCTATTTTATTTACACGTATTATAATATATATTTAATTATGTTATCAAACCTAGTAAAATTAAAATAGTGCTTATTTTGGTCATTATTATAACACCCCCATGCACCAAGGTGCCTAACAAAACCCCCTTGGCACATGGGAGCACTACCATCTCGGTTGCCCGAGGTAGTACATATAATTCAAGCGATAAAGAAAACGATACATTATTAATAAGTGTTTAAATGTCAAATACAGAATCCCAAAACAGATGGTTGATAGGCTATCGCACACCTAATCAAAGATAAATACCCTAGATACAAATTAATATATTAATAGGGGTCGAACACAAGGAGACGGGAGTTGCTAGCAAGTTGTTATGGAGTGAATTCTATCAAGGTCGGTCACAAATGGTTTCTGGTTTGGTGATTAAAACAATAATAATAAAGAAAGAGTCCAGGGAGGTCAAGTCACACACGCAAACATGTAATTGATCATGTCAAACTAGAAATGCTTAATAACGATAATTGTTTAGGCTTAAATACAACCATCTCTCGATATTAGTGTCAACCTTAGATCGGGTCCTAACGAACTCTCGCTTTGGCTAGGTCGTTCTACTATGCTTAGTCTAATTCAATTCCGTGCCTCTTGACTTATAGAACGACTTAACAAATTTAATCAAAGATTGTGATCAAGAATCAAAGACTAACATTACAATGCAAGCATGTGATAGAAACAACTATTTGATATCATAACATCTCATTTCAACAATTGTAATTATTTATTTATGCATGGCTCTCTTAATCCCTAGACTAGAGAACTACTCTTGTATAATGAAAACTAATCTAATGACAAATGATATAGTAAACATGAACATACTAACTAGTTAAAGGAAACGAAAAATAAATAACAAAAGCAATACAAGAAATAGAAAGACCTCAACAAAGGAAATAAAACTTGGAATTGAAGAACACAATGGCACCAAATAACTTGCAAATGAACTTGTAATATAAATTGAAATACTTAAAGGAATTATTTGTAACAACTAATGGAAACTAAACTATTCTAAGCCTAATCTAATGACTGAAAATATTATGTAAAAGAGTGTTTTTAGAGTGTAGAATGATGTAAAACATGATCCTCTATTGACGGATTAAGGCTCCTATTTATAATAAAATAGGAGCATAATGTAAAGAACTTAGGGGGAGCAAACCTCGATCGGGGAAAGGTAACCCCGATCGGGGTCGTGGTGATCCGCATTTTTGTCGTAATTCTGTCTTAACTTCTTGCTTTATGGTGATGCGAAATCCAATTCTTGCATCCTAGGGGTCATTTGACATCCAATACAAGCTCTTATCTTGGGCTTTTACTTGAACTTCATTTATTTATTTGCACACCAACCAAAGTTGGTTTCTTCATGCTCGGGATTTCCAATTTCTTCCCGAAACGCCCATATGCTTCCCGGAACACCTTTGCATGATCAAGACTTGCTCTTCTAGCCTCGTGAACTTGGATGAATGCTAATTTGATGGGACAAAGCTATCGAATGCTTCATTTCCTACAAAATGCAATAAAAACACCTAAAACACGAAATTAGCTCATAAACACATTAATAGAAGTGCAATAATCAAATAAACCGAGCTAAAATAGGGAGTTAAACTATATATAAAATGGACTCATCAATGGCATACCATCTGACCAATAGTCCAAACTCAACAAATGATAATGTACTATAAATAACTATTCAATCAAGACTCATTATAATTGTTGTTTTAAATAAGTTAAGACAATAACATGATGAATTTGTAGTTGTTTTGATTTAATAAGGATTAAATTAAAATGTAAATGGAAATCGATTTGAATGTTCATCGCTATATATTTTTCGGTATTCATTGATTTAGATATTCTTTTTAAATTGTTAAATTGAATCATCTAGTTTGTATCGATGTTTAATAATGATTAGATGTTGATAATTTGTACCGATCTTGATAATATTAGTAACATCAAATTAAATTGTATTTTTTTAAAGAAAAAAAAAACTGTTTCGGTTTTTTTTTTAATTTTTGGTCGATATTTTTTTATTTATTATTCATTATAATGATAATGTTTCGTTTATTGTTGTAAAGAAGTTCACAATAATTGGATACCCAATTATTTTAAAGAGGTTTAAAATAATGTTGTATTAATTCATGTTAAAGAATATGATTTAATAATGGATTATGTTTGGTTGGGGTTATTGTGATTAATTAAGGAATTGTCACATAATTTTGATCATTTTAAAAGGTGGTTTGGATAAATTACTCTTCATAATTAAAGAATTATGTCTTGAATGATTAATTTATAGTTGATGCATTTTATTTTGTTGAATGAATGGTTGAATGGTTTAATTTACGTATTTTTGCAATCAGTTGTAATTTGTATTACCTAGTGTGGCCTTAGTTGATCATGTTTTCGTAATGATGGAAACATGATCTTTGATGTAATTTTGAGATCTCGAATCTCCATTTTATTTTTCATTAAATTACGTTTTGAAATTAGAATGTAAATAGGTTTATATTTTGTAATTAATTAAATGTATTTTGAGAAGACTAAAGATGGAGATCGGATTGCTCACTCCCGCTACATGGACCAAGATGGAACATCAAGACAAGCTTCTCGGGTCCAAATGGGTTGGATTCCAAAGTTTTATTTTGTTCATTTTGGTAGATAGGCCACACTAGGACTTTGTAATATTTTTATGTATTTTTCCGTTCTTGTTGTTTTTCATCACATGATAGTTAGTGCATCATATTCCGCCTAAACCAAACCACCTATTACTAAAATGCATGAAAATTGACTCATATAGTTTGAATGTTAGTTATCATGGACATAAAGATGTCACTCGAATTTAAGCCATCGTTTTAGTTTATTCATTCTCGCATGCTAGATATTAGTTCACTTAAAATTGAATTAAAATAAAATTGATGGGATCTTCCTCTAAACCTAAAATTGAGACTAGTCTTTATAGGCCAAACTACTATGAATCCCTTCTTCGTCGGTAGGCATATAGGACCTTACTCTCCATATGACCCCTTCTACGTTGGGTAAGTAGTGTGTGTTGACCTATTTTATCTCAACATTATAGTCCGAAGAGTTTCTCGTGATTATGATGGACTAAATATAGAATTTACAGAAATTTATCGACCAAGAATTCTAAAGGTAGAATTAGCCAAGAGGTTGGCTTATCAATTTACAGATAATTGAGTCTTGGGATCATTTATATAATTCTTGAGGAAGGTCAATTGTATAAATGCTCGAGTCTTTGCATTAAAACAAATTTTGCACTAGACTTAAATTCAAATCGATGAGTATGCTTATTATGTTTTTCTTCTTTTTCAGTGTAGAACTCGTTTACATTGATAATACTGCATATAACAAATGGCTGGAAATACTGATATCCCTATGCCAACTGCCACGCTCGCGCGCGAATCCTGGCTTAAAGCTTTTATGGACCTCATGAATCAGTCCACGCGACTGAAAAATGACGGGTCAAACTTTGCTGACTGGGAGGCGGCATTACAGAATGCTGCTATTGCTGATGGTAAGCTCAAGTACTTGACTGAGCAAATACCGCCAAACCCAGGCCCCAATGCGAGAGCTAACGAGACACTTGAATATAGTGACTTCGTTATGGAAGCGGGTGCGATAAAGAACGTACTCATCTTTGCAATGGAAAGCAATTTGCAAAGACGCTTCATTGCCCAAGGTGCAAACAAGATTTTCACCACGCTCACTAACGAATTCTCAAAAGCACCGAAAATCGTTAGTTATGAGCATACCTGTCGCTTCTTTGAGGCGAAACTCCAGAAGGGCCAACCGGTTAGCCCACACATTCTTGATATGATTGAGAATGTCGAGAAAATGGAGGCATTTGATTGCAAAATCAGTGAGAGCATAGTCATTGATCGTGTGCTTCATTCACTTCCTGATGGTTTTGCCCTTTTCAGGGCAAATTACTACATGAATGATATGAAGAAAAGTCTTCATGAGCTACACTCACTTCTCGTACAGACCGAGAAGGATTTGAAATTGAGTGGGAGCATGAAGCAAGATGTTCTCATGATTTCCAACAAAAACAAAGGTAAGGCCAAGGCTCGTGGCGACCTAGCTGTAGGAAAGCCAAAGTTTAAAAAGTCAGGAAACGACAAGAGTGGGCCTGGTGAGACCAGTGGCTCACAAGGCAAGGCAAAGAGCAAGGACAGTAACATGGAGTGCCACCATTGCCACAAGACTGGGGATTGGAGGAGGAACTGTCCCGTGTACCGTGAGGACATAAAAGCAGGCCGCGTCACTCCTGTTGATATGTCATCTTTTATTAAAGGTTGGTGACAAAGATCAAACTTATCTATGGCACTGCCGTATGGGACACATAAATGAGAAACGTGTAAAGAAGCTCATTGACAATGGGACTATCTCCCCATTTGATTACGAATCATTTGGCACGTGTGAATCATGTCTTATTGGTAAAATGACTCGAATTTCCTTTAAAGGTGTTGGAATGCGCGCTAGTGACCTATTAGGACTCATACATACTGATGTATGTGGACCTATGTCAATAAACGCAAGAGACGGCTATAGATATTTTATCACTTTCACGGATGATTTGAGTAGATACGGATATGTCTACTTAATGAAGCATAAAAGTGAGTCCTTTGAAAAGTTCAAGGAATATCAGAATAAGGTTGAAAACCAACTAGGAAGAAAGATTAAAGCACTTCGTTCAGATCGTGGTGGCGAATATCTTTCAAATGAGTTTGATCAACACCTTAAAAACTGTGGTGTAGTATTACAGTTAACTCCACCTGGAACACCTCAATTAAATGGTGTGTCCGAACAGAGAAATCGAACATTACTTGATATGGTTCGATCCATGATGAGTCACACGGTAGTACCTGATTCTCTATGGGGTTTTGCTCTTTTGTCAGCTGCTCTTATACTTAACCAAAGTCCGTCTAAAGCTGTAGACAAGACTCCATATGAGATATGGAAGGGAACGGTCCCTAACTTGTCCTTTATTCGGGTTTGGGGCTGCGAGGCTTATGTCAAGTGGAGACACTAGGATAAGCTCGGCCCGCGATCGGTCAAGACATACTTTATTGGTTATCCAAAAAGAATGTTTGGTCATTACTTCTATTCGCCTACCGAACAACGAGTTTTTGTTGCGGCTAGTGCGAAGTTCTTAGAGAAAGAGTTTCTCGAGAATAAGTCAAGTAATAGAACCTTCGATATGTCGGAGATTCAAGAACCAACAACCGAGCTACCAATGGAGGAAGAGGTTCCTTCAACTTTTGCTACGGTTAACATCCCTATGGAACCTAGGAGGTCGGGTAGAGTCTCCATTCCGCCAGACAGATACATTGGTATGGTCGAGGAGAATGAGAGAGATGATGTTTTACTCCTTGAGAGTAACGAACCCGTTACCTATAAAGGTGCCATGACCTGTTCCGACTCTAAGCTATGGCTTGAAGCCATGCAATCCGAGATGGACTCCATGTATGAGAATGACGTATGGGATCTTGTTGATTTTCCTGATAAGGTACAACCTCTTCAGTGCAAATGCCTTTATAAGATAAAGCATTCCGTAGAAGGACAACCAGACACCTATAAGGCACGACTAGTGGCAAAAGATTTCACTCAAGTTCAAGGATTGCATTATGATGAAATTTTTGCACCCGTAGTTATGCTGCGTTCCATTCGGATAATCTTAGCGATTGCCGCTTTTCATGACTATGAAATTTGGCAGATGGATGTGAAAACCGCCTTCTTAAACGGTTATTTGGAGGAGGAATTGTACATGGTACAACCCGAAGGTTTCATTGATCCTAAAAATCCTAAGAAAGTTTGCAAGCTTAAGCGTTCCATTTATGGACTTAAGCAAGCTTCTCGGAGTTGGAATCATCGTTTCGACCAGGTGATAAAAGAGAATGGTTTCACTCGATCGGTCGAGGAACCATGCTTGTATGTCAAGTCGAGTGGGAGTAAGATTGTCTTCTTAATATTGTATGTTGATGACATACTCTTGATTGGGAATGACATCCCTCTCTTATCTTCGGTAAAAGTATGGTTAAAGAACCATTTCCAGATGAAAGATCTGGGTGAGGCACAACGCATATTGGGGATCCGTATCTATAGAGATAGATCACAACGGATGTTATCAATCAGTTAGGAGTCTTATATAGATAAGATTATTGAGAGGTTCAGCATGACCAACTCCACGAAGGGGAACCTTCTAATGATTTCTGGGATGCATTTGAGTAAAGCTCAGGCACCCAAGACATCGGAAGAGGTCGAGCGCATAAGACGTGTTCCTTATGCATCAACTATAGGATCAATCATGTATGCCATGATATGCACACGTCCGGACGTGGCATATGCATTGAGTATGACGAGTCGGTACCTAGACAATCCAGGTGAAACACACTGGATGACTGTCAAAAACATCCTTAAGTACTTACGAAGGACTAAGGATTGGGTATTGACTTATGGAGGAGATATTGAGCTATGCGCAATCGGTTACGCAGATGCTAGCTTCCAAACAGATCGAGATGACTCGAAATCTCAGTCTGGATTCGTCTTTACTCTTAATGGCGCTGCGGTCAGTTGGAAAAGCTCCAAACAAAGTGTTATAGCATCATCGTATTGTTTCATATTTTGTTTTTCATGTGGATTGTACGACAACATTGAACACCACAAAGTGAACTGAATTACATTATAATTGTTTTGGTCCGTAATCGCCTACATGAGCTGATAACTCTGGCAAGTATACTGTGAAGTTGATTGATGGTGGGTTCAACGAGCCATAAGTCAAACGGTTGACTGATCGATCACATATACGAGTTATAAGGATACCTCGTAGGACATCGTGACAACGTTATGGAGTTCTAAATGTTTCAGAACATTCGGTGCCAGGTCGTGGATAGGACGTCCATAGTGTTCCTAAGAGTCGATTCTTTTGACTATCGACTGTCTCTTGAGATTAAGGCAGTTTTTGGGTGACTTTGGTTTCTTTCTCATGGTCGACCGTAACAGGAGGCTAAGTTAGATTTTTTTTTACTGGGTCTTTCATACTGTGCTTTTGGATCTGCAGGATTCGAGTTGAGGAAAATATCTTAACCTTTTATAAGTTTTGTTATTTCTCAGGGCCACTCGAGGAGTTGTAACTGAAATGCATGGCCATGCTCGAATAATGATTCGTTTATCAGTTAAGTTACTCTCTAGTCGGGAAAACCACTCTTGATACTGATCACTTGTAAAATACGACCTTGTGAATACGGACTTTGCAAATTGTTTTACATTGAGTGGGAGAAATTTTGGATATGAGAATCGGTTATCGCACATACACTTGTAAGGACAAGTGGGAGATTGTTGGAGCTAGTGTCCTCCACAGTTAGTGTGATAACGTGTATAAATCTCTTACAGGTTCACAGGGTATACTTAGTATTCTTATCAGTTGATTAACGTTTATCGATAACGGTTGGCTTGCTAGAAGTTTGACGTTATTGTCATTTTAAATGGCGGTGATCAACTGGTCCCTAAAAGTCACACCTAAAGGATGTGTTTGAGAGATATGATTATATGAAAAATATAATCATATTGATGCCTTATATGACTAAAAGGTTAGTCGATGTATATGACTAAAAGGTTAGTCAATGTAATGATGATACGATTAGTTAATACGATTAAATAATACTAGCTGAGACGAATTAAATGTTAATTCGTAATTGAATATAAACTGTTATATCTAATTAATGTATATAATGTAATTATTTAATACGATTAAATAATGTAAGCTTAAACGAATTAAATGTTAATTCGTAATTAAATATAAACTGTTATATTTAATTAGCAAATTATAAATATACGATGTTTATAATTGACGTATATATTATAATATTACATTCACATATTATACATTAAATAAATAAAAGAAGGAAGAATCCTATCTTGACTCCAATTCCTAATACAAGTAGAAGAAAAAGAGGGAAGACTCCTCCCTCTACTAGACTTCTATTTGGACGTGTAAAAGGAGAGAGGAGGAGAGGTCTATATAAACTCTTCTTCTCTACATAATTCATCATTCAGTTCTTGACACAAAAATCATCAGTAATTTTTGTATTCTTTCTAGCACAAGAAAAGGCATATCTCAGAGCATCTTGGGTGCAACAATTAGGAGAATATCGATTTCGATATTGTTCATAGGCCAAATTTGCTAGGACCAAAGGTTAATTCTAAATTCCTATAATTTTATATTATGCAATTCATTTATGACTCGTAATTCATATACTATAGTTTCGTTATAATCCGTAAAATTAATGACGAAATATACCGATATTTCCAACAACAATACCTTAGTAGAATAGACTCGGGTACTTGGTTCGCATGGTAGCTTCCGGCTCCCATGTCTCCTCTTCAACATTACCACATCTCCATAAGATCTTCACTAAAGGGACCACCTTGCTTCTCAACTTCTTGTCCTTGCGATCCAAAATGCGGATTGGCTTCTCTTCAAATGAGTAATTCGGCTCGAGTTCGGGGATTTCAGCTTGAAGAACATGGCTTGGGTCACTAATATGCTTCCTCAGTTGAGAAACTTGGAAAACATCGTGAACTCTACCCCAATTTGGGGGCAAGTCCAACTTGTAAGCCACGACACCAATTCATTTCACAATGTCAAAGGGTCCAATGTATTTTGGGCTCAGTTTACCCTTTACACCAAACCTTTTAGCACCCTTCATTAGAGACACCTTCAAGAATACTTTATCTCCAAGTTCGAACTCCAACGGTCTTCTTCGGACATTGACATAGGATTTCTGTCGGTCTTGAGAAGATTTCATCCTATCACGGATGATCCTTCACATGGTCAATGGTCTCCACAAGAACGTCGGGACCCAAATCACGAACATCACTCAATTCATCCCAACAAATAGGACTTCGACATTTCCTTCCATAAAGAGTTTCATAAGGAGCCATCTTGATTGATGCATGAAAACTGTTGTTGTAAGAAAATTCCACCTATGGTAAACTCTTTTCCCAACTAGCTTGGAAGTCGAGAGCACAAGCTCTAAGTAAATCTTCCAAAGTCTGGATCGTCCTCTCAGTCTGACCATCGGTAGCGGCATGGAAAGCGGTACTTATCAACAACTTACTACCCAAGGCTTCTTGCAAAGCCTTCCAAAATCTCGAACAAAACCTCACGTCTTGGTCAGATATGATATCCTTGGGAACACCGTCATATCTGACAATCTCATCAACATAAGCTTTGGCTAGTCGATCTAAACTTCAAGTCTCCGTGTGGTTTCTGGAAATTTAAAACCCGACTTCCTCTTGATCAGGATGAATTTGGCACTCTTGATCAAACGGTCAACAACAACCCATACGGCATCTTTGCTTCCAACGATCCTTGGCAAAGCCATGACAAAATCCATATAAATCGATTCCCACTTCCATAGTGGAATATCCAATGGTTGTAGCAATCTACCGGGCCTCTTGTGCTCGATCTTCACTTGTTGGTAAGTAAGACATCTTCCAACATAGGACACAACATCACCTTTCAAATTCGGCCACCAAAATTGCAGCTTCAAGTCTTTGTACATCTTGTCACCTCCGCGGCGAATAGAATAGGGAGAAAGGTGAGCTTCATCAAGGATTCGCTTCCTCAAGTCAAGAGCATTAGGCACGAACAATCGATCATGGAGTCGAAGAACACCTTTGTCATCAATTTTGAAGTCTTTGGCTTTTCCTTCTAGAAGTTTGGCTTGAATGGACTTGTAGGTAGCATCATCGACTTGGCTTCCACGAATTTCGCAGAGAAGAACGGGCTCGGAAACCATGGCACCAATATAATCAAATCCTTTCTCCATGAACTCTAGCTTCAACTTCCCGAATTCAGCACAAAGGTCATCGGGTAGCACTCGAATAACATTTAAGGCATGAGAATATTTCCTACTAAGAGCATCGGCAACAACATTGGCCTTCCCTTCATGATATAGAAACTCAAAATCGTAGTCATTCACCAATTCCAACCATCTCCTTTGTCTCATATTCAACTCCTTTAGAGTAAATATGTACTTCAAACTCTTGTGATTAGTGTAGATGCGACAATGAACACCAATAATATAGTGGCTCCACGCCTTCAATGCATGGACAACGAAGGCTAACTGTGGTGCACGGCGGGACCACGGGCGGAACATGCGTAGTGATACGCATTTTGTGGAGTCGCCACCAATTTTTGTGGGAAATTGGAACTGTTCGAATACCTTATGC
The DNA here is from genome assembly GCA_022085475.1 of Heliosperma pusillum. Classification (NCBI taxonomy): domain Eukaryota; kingdom Viridiplantae; phylum Streptophyta; class Magnoliopsida; order Caryophyllales; family Caryophyllaceae; genus Heliosperma; species Heliosperma pusillum. The sequence goes on from JAIUZE010069498.1 coordinate 30,295, forward strand.
TATGTCAATACATAAAGTGATGATATGAGCACTAAGAGCTCGTTACCCTTAGCATTCTATGGCTAGAATGACTCTCGTGGATGCCAATGAACACGGATGTTCACAGAGATCTGGAGTAAGGGGTGAGGGTACGTATTAGGAAGTTCTTTAATCAAATACCTAATTCCGCCCGCGTCGATAACGGCCTCTACTAATGATTAGGGAAACTCTTCTGTTATCGATGTGTTGTCGGTAATATGCATGCAATGCAACATCCATAGTTTAATCCTAGCTTGTGAACTTAACTAATCGGTTGACATGTAGTTTAGCATTCAATTAGGTCGAAGTAGGATTTAAGATTCAATTGCATGTGAGAACAATTAATTAAATCATACAATGATTACAAGAGATTGAAATAAATTACAAAAGAACAAATATTACAATAGATTTCATGATCTATGTCGGAAATATGTTCAAAAGATTAATTTAAATAAAGAAAAGAATTAATAAAAGATTAACAAATATTACTACGGTTCGTATTTGATATGTGATCGATTGAATGCATCTAATTCAACATTCAATGTCTTAATCCTAGCATGTGAACTAGACTACGTCGGTGAACATGTAGTTTAACATTCAATTATGTCGAAATTGGATTTAGAATTGATTACATATGAAAGGCAAAGAAGATCATACAATTACAATAATTAAATATTACAATGGATTACGATGAATACGGGATATATGTCGGAAATATATCCAAAATAAAGGTTTGAAAGAAAAGAAAAGAAAATAACGGATTAACAGTGATATTAGAGTTAATAGTTTATTAAATATATAATTAAGGCTACGTCAAAATGATAAAGGAAGTTCTGAGACAGAAACCAGCCCAGAACAGGCGCAACTCAACTGCGTCCTCTGGAAGAGGCGCAACACCTGGTGCGTTTGTTCTCGAGTTGGGTTATGGTTGTGAAGCCAGAATCGCAATCAGTTAATGTTCGTTGGTATTTGCAATTAATTGTCGATCTAAAAATCGAGTGAAAGTGGTTTAATTAATTAATTTACAAGACTAAAACCCACTAATATTGACTATTAGGGATTTAAGTCAATGATAAGACGATTTATGTATGAATAAAAAATAAAGTAAGAAAAGGAAAACAAAAGACGTAGAAACCAGAGGAAGAAGAAGAAGAGCAGGAGCAGGCAACCTCTGGAAGAGACGCAACAGATGATGCGACTCTTCCAAGAGGCGCAGATGCTTATGCGTTTCTTCTCGACGTCTGATGAATACTAAAAAGGTTTTATGAAAAAGGTTTAATTGAAATCGATTTGAATCTATTCCTGACGTAGATCTTACATTAAATTGATAAAATAAATACAAATAAATAAAAGACGGGATTAACACCCTCAGACTTACATGTTGACGAAACGAGATTGACTAAGTTACATTATAGCGATAGTGTAACACCCGCAAATGTACCCTATTTTTCTAGTAGAAATATTTCACGAAACCTTTTCAGTAAATTTAAGTTTTAAATTAGAATTTTAAGTTCCGAGTCGAATTTAGAATTTCCGAGTTCGTATTTGGAATTTCTGCGAGATTGCATGAAAAAGCCGTCTTAAGGCGAGTTTGACTTTTTGGTTGACTTTTCCTTACTTATACTCTAATCCCCTTAACCTAATTCATTACTCAAAATCAAACACAACTCACTTCCTCTTTAAGAAATCTCAAGCTAGCCTCCCTCTTCATTTTTCGATCTTTGATTCACCGTAACTTCTTCGTTACTCGATAGAATTCACGTAAGTTCGTCTTATTCTTCCCCTCTTACCTTCCTCTATCCGTATTGGTAATAAAATTACCGTCTTTCTCGTTTTTTAAATTATCCGTCTTTCTCTAGGTGAATTATATTCATCTTTTATTATCTAATGGTTTGTAGGTGGAGACTAGGAAAGCTTAGTAACCGTTTAAAGACGCGAAAAGGTAACGGTGAAGGGTTACTCGGTATCATTTACGTGTTTTACATGATTTCCATGTTAGAGTTCGTATTTAGAATACATTTAGAAAGCCTAGGAATTATGATATTGATGATGATTGATGTTAGTTGATGATTGTTATGATAAATATTGATTGTTGATAGTTAATAGAAGTAGATTATGAGAATTGAAAATAAAAGGATTGAATTTATCTTGAAGGTTCACGGGTGACTTGGTAACACATCTCACGGTCGTGAGATGTAAGTCACGGTCGTGAAACCCCATTTCACGGTCGTGAAATACAAGTCACGGTCGTGACTTGCGCAGTTTCACTGCACTGACACCTTTTTGGTAGAATGCTCATATCTCCTTCGTTACTTACTTGGTTTGGGCTTGTGACCACTCGTTGGAACCGTAAGAGGATAATCTATCACCTCGACTTGGAATTTCTGCATTCCCATATATAGAACTCTAGTTATGACCGTTTGAAGTGGACCCTTGTTTTCGTTGGTTTCCAAACAACATTGTTTTGGAGAGTTATCTATGTTTCTTATTTATTATGCTTCTTAAACTTGGTTTAATGCTTATGTATTATGTATTGATTCATGTTTTGGATATATGATATCTCTTTCGCATGTATCACATATTTTGTGACGGTATTTGCTATGTCCCACTTTGAGTCGGTTTCTCACATATGTTACGGTTTGAGCACGGTTTTGTCTTGTGCTCCGTATTCTCATTCCCTTGGCTACCTTTCCGTTCGTAAGGCTGGAATGTCGGAACGGAGAGGTATCCTACTGCTTAATTGCATGTGTAGTGGGCATACGACGACGTTGTTGGGCGTTGAACGCTATGCGTTGATCGACCCGGCCGTCAAATGTTGTGTACTTGCGAGGTGGTGTTATTTGCATGTAGCGTACCGCTTGTTATGAGGCTTGAGCTCTTTTCCGCCTCTTTCGTGAATTGATCTACCGAATTTGGGGTACTCGGCATATATATTTTAAGACCGAGTCTTGGATGCGAAACGTTATCGCATGTCGAATCGGAAAACGTGATTCCGAGATCCTGGCCAGGTTTAGACTAGGACCGTATTATTATCGTCGTGCTACCAGGAGGAAATTAGTCTACATATACGAAATGTAGCATCGTGTATGAGTTCAGGGAAATGTCATCCCGTGGATGCCTTTTAATCATTCTTGCTGGGACACGATGCTAGTGCGTTTCATTTACCGTGAGATTTGTCGTCTTGTGTCGTTCTTTGAATGCGTGATTTCATGATCTTGTTCATGGTCATTGCATGATTGGACACCGTCATGTCTTGGTTCGTGAATGGATGATAATATGTTGGATTTAATGTGATTATCGCATGACTTGACTGGTTTGTCTGTCGAGTCTCAATCTTATCAATCTTATACCGCTAACGGT